>BMAO01003067.1:0-40045 GCA_019973975.1 Trichonephila clavata | reverse complement strand
GTGTAATGACGTTATAAGTTGATAGTAAAAAAAAGTTTTAAAGGAAAAGTTTATTTTATTCTTTTTAGCGCGTTTAAATAAAAGCTTGTTCTTAAAGTTTTTTTACATTTAATTTATTTTTTACTTTTTAGTTATCGCTGGACAGGTTTCTCAGCCTGTTCAACTCATTGAACGCTGGTTCGCCATCCCTGGTTTAGCTGAATTAATTCTCGCAAAATGGTATTAGACTAAAAACACAATTTTTTTAAATCCGTAATTTTTAAGCAATTTTTTTCAATCTTCATGCAGATTTTGGCTAACATTGTTCTACACACGAAAAAAAAAGGTTTAGTCAGATTATCTTCATAAATGACAAATTATTAAATGTTTAATTAAAATGTTGACTATTTTTGAAAAACTTAAAGAATATATTATTTATTTGAAATATTTTGAAGATAAGGGATATATTTCTCTAACATATTAGAAGAAAATTTTAATTGTTTATTAAAAAACTTCAAAAGGCATTTAAATATTTGTATTAATCAATAAAATGCTTAAGACTAAAAACGCATTTTGTAATCAAAAAAGAAAGTTTTATCAAATAATGATAATTTTTTGCTGGACATTGAATATCTTCTACGTAAGAATCTATTTTTTTTTAATTGCTCAGATCATCTTTAGAAACTTGATTTTGAAAAAATCAATAATTAAATTCAAATAAAATTAACAAATTCTATTTGTAATTAAATTTAAGGACACATGTCGTAGTGTGTGTTTAGATTACTGGTGATAAAATGAGGTATATTTAAATTACTCGTAGGCTTAAAATTAGAAAATTTCTTTAAAAAATTACTTCATTTTATTGTAAAATTATTTTTTTTAATCGAAAATATATTGCATTTCTAGATAATATTTTTCTCTTATTGTTTTCCTAGCGGATTCCTTTTTGATGGGTAAGATACATTAAAAAATGATCTTTCCGATTCTGTAATTATTTTTTGTCTGAGTTTCATAGATTAAAGTTAGATAAATTATTTAAAGAATTTCTTCAATACTCCATCTCAGTTTAACTTGGCAGCGTTGAGAAAGGTATACAATGTACCAATCTACTTGAAAAATAGCTCTACTTTTTTGTTTTGAATTTAAATCCAAGGAAATAGATAGAAATTTGTAAAAAAATTGCATACGTTGTAGAAATTAGATTGTTTTTACGTTGTAGAAATGTAATTATTTTTTAGACAAAGTTAATTAATACTGTCAATAGCGCACCGTTATGAAATTCCAGTTTGGCTGAAAACCGATTTTCGACGCCAACTTTTGTCATTGTTGTAACAATAAAATTATTACAACAATGCAGATATATCCAAGTTGGCGCCCAAAACTAGTTTAACGTTTTTAATTAATATCTTTTTAATTAATTGCAATATCAGAATATAAATGGTCAAAACATGCATTGTCATCCAAACTAAACGTGTATACAAAATTTCAGCTCAATGGGAGGAAGATATCAGCTTCAAAATTGAGTTGCAAGATTCCACCCGAACAAATTACATACATACATGCATACATACATACATACATACATACATACATACATTGTAAGTTAAATAAAAGCTTTTAAAAAAAACGAAAGTTTTACTATCAATATCCCCGTAATCCCGTTGAGAGCCGTTTTCCAAAACAACCGCTCTTAGCGGATTTCTATTCAACAAAAGAAAAATGCACACCAAATTTCATTATTATAGTCCTTGTAGTTCGAAAAAAGGAATTTTTTTGTCAATACGTCCCAGTAACCCCCTGCCCCCTCCCTGGAGTTGATTTGCGTAAAATACATTTTTAGTGGATCCCCATTCAACAAAAATAAACATGCTTAACAAATTTCATGTATATGGGTCTAACAATTAAAAACAGGAATTTTTTCCTATAACTCCTCTTGACTCCGCAACCCTTTTTGGGGGTCAATTTTTGTTTTACTCTTTGTTAGGGGAACTCTATTCCATGAAAGGAACATGCCTACCAATTTTCAAGCAGGAAGATCTAATAGTTTAAAAGTGGAAATATTTATCGATTACGCCCCTTAATCTCCTGAAATTAAACTTGGTAGTTGATATTCACGAAACCCATTTTGTAGCGGTTCTCTACTTTATGAAAGGAATCTGCTTATCAAATTTCAAGACTATACGTCTAATAGTTTAAAAATGGGGATAATTATTTGTAACGCCACTTGAGCCCCCGCAACGCCACTTGGTGGTCTGTTTTCACAAAACTCATTTTGTAGGGGAGCTGCACTCTATGAAAAAAATCTTCTTACCAAATTTGAAGACTGTGCATCCAATAAATTAAAAATGCTTAAAAATTATGAATAACGGCCCTTGAGCCTCCGCAACACCACCTGGGGTCCATTTTCACAAAACACATTATGTAGGGGATCTTTAATCCATGAAAGAATTCTGATTATCATATTTCAAGACTGTACATCCAGTAGTTCAAAAATGGAAATAATTATCAATAACACCCCTTAAGCCCCGCAACAGCACTTGGGAGTCGATTTTTCCGAAACCCATTTTATAGTGTACTAGCTGTTACCCGCCCGCTTCGCTGGGTATTTCATGATGTTTTATAAATTTTTACTGCTTATATATATGTATAAATTATTGATATCTAAGTCCTAGCATTAAGATTTCGATTGAATTGAAAAATATACTTATACCTGCAACTGTCACCTGTTGATAAAAAAAAAGGGCAGAACTCATCTAATTTGTATTTTCTAAAAATCTCTAAAATTGAAGCATAGAATGATGTTTGTTCTTTCGTAACTCAAAAACCAAGTGGATTCCCGCAAAACCAATTTTCGGTGGATCTCTACTCCGTAAATTGAACATGCAAGCCAAATTTCAAGCCTAAATCTAACAGAAAAGAGCAAAAGTTTTACTATAAATATCCCCGTAATCCATTTGAGAGCCGTTTTCCAAAATTACTGCTCTTAGCGGATTTCAATTCAACAAAAGAAAAATGCAAACCAAATTTCATTATTATAGTCCTTGTACCTCGAAAAAAGTAATTTTTTTTGTCAATACGTCCCAGTAACCTCCTGCAACCCCCCCCCAGAACTTGATTTGCTTAAAATTTATTCTTAGTGGATCCCTATTCAACAAAAGAAACATGCTTAACAAATTTCAAGTATATGGGTCTAACAATTAAAAACAGGAATTTTTTTCTGTAACTTCTCTTGACCCCTCGCAAACATCTTTAGGTGTCAATTTTCATTTTACTCTTTGTTAGAGGAACTCTATTTCATGAAAGGAACATGCCTACCAATTTTCAAGCAGGATGATCAAGTAGTTTAAAAATGGAAATATTTATCGATTACGCCTCTTAATCTCCCGAAATTAAACTTAGTAGTTGATATTCGCGAAACCCATTTTGTAGCGGTTCTCTACTTTACGAAAGGAATCTGCTTATCAAATTTCAAGACTGTACGTCTAACAGTTTAAAAATGGGGATAATTGTCTATAACGCCACTTCTGGGTCTGTTTTCACAAAACCCATTTTGTAGGGGAATTGCACTCTATGAAAGGAATCTGCTTAGCAAAATTTGAAGACTGTGCGTCCAATTAATTAAAAATGCAAAAAAATTATCAATAACACCCCTTGAACCCCCGCAACACCACCTAGGGGTCGATTTTCACAAAACACATTTTGCAGTGTATTTCTATCCTATGAGAGGAATCTGCTAACCAAATTTCAAGACTGTGAGTCTAATAGTTTAAAAAAAGAAATAATTATTTATATCTGCCCTTAACCCCCGCAACACCCCTTGGGGGTCAATTTTCTCCAAACCCGTTTTGTAGCGGATATTTACTCCATGAAAGAAACATTCCTACCAATTTTCAAGCAGGTAGGTCAAGTAGTTTAAAAACGAAAATATTTATCTCTTACGCCACTTATTCCCCTGCAACGCCACTTAGAGGTCTGTTTTCACAAAACCTTCTTATAGCTGATCTCTACTCTATGAAAGAAATCTCTTTATCAAATATAAAGACTGTGCGTCTAATAGTTTAAAAATGGAAATAATTATCTATAACGCCCCTTAAGTCCCCTCAACGCCACTTGGGGGCAATTTTCACGAAACCCATTTTTAGCGTATCTCTACCCTATGAGAGGAATCTGCTTACTAAGTTTCAAGACTGTACGTCTAATAACTTAAAAATAGGAATTTATAACGCCCCTTAAACCCCCCGCAACACCCCTTGGGGGTCAATTTTCCCAAAACCCATTCTGTAGCGGATATTTACTCCAGGAAAGAAACTTACCTACCAATTTTCAAGCAGGTAGGTGAAGTAGTTTATAAACGGATATATTTATCTATTACGCCCCTTAATCCCCCGCAACGCCACTTAGAAGTCTGTTTTCACAAAACCCGTTTTGTAACTGATCATTATTCTACGAAAGGAATCTATATATATCAAATTTAAAGACAGTGCGTCAAATAGTTTAAAAATGGAAATAATTATCTATAACGCCCCCTAAGCCCCTGCAACGCCACTTGGGGGTCGATTTTCAGCAAACTCATTTTGTAGTGGATCTCTACTCTCTGAAAGGAATCCGCTTACCCAATTTCAAGATTGTACATCAAGTAGTTTAAACATGGAAATCATTATTATTAAAGCCCTTAACCCCCCGTAACGCCCCTTGCGTTTCGAATTTCGGAAAATCCTTTCTTAGCTGATGTCTACTCTATCAAAGGAACATGTCTACCAAATTTCAAGTCTGTAGGTTGAATAGTTCCAGAGATTTCGTGATTAGTCAGTCAGTCAGTCAGTGAGTCGCTTTTCTCCTTTATATATATAGATTAGTAATAGGATATTTTTTAAAACTTAACTTTTGTTTTCACCATATATTATGTACACTCTTATTTCTCTAGAGTGGTAGGGGACGGTATCGAAATGTTTACTGGAAAAGGGGGTACTAGTTCAAAAAAGGTTGGGAACCTATGATCTAAATTAAGCGTCAGGTTCGGGTGCTTTACTCTCATTTGTATTTACTCGGCTCAGGTCGGCGACGCTCGTTTATTTTTGAATTAAAAACTTTTTAGGCGCGTTTTTTTTTGGAGTAAAAATTTCATGCACACTTTCATGCATTGCAATGTAAAACTTATTATTACACCATGATTCAAATTGTTCCTTATTATTACACCATATTCAGATATATATATATATATATATATATATATATATATATATATGCAAACACACGCAAAATCCACAACCATTTGAAAAAGAACAACTTACATTAATTTTTTTCATAAGTTTAGAAGAAATTCTTTTAAGACAAATGAAACATTCTTCACAGCACGCAGAGTGTGCTTATAAAAAGCAAACATTTCGGGGGGGGGGGGGTTGTGTTCCACAATTATAAAATAAAAAATAGTGTAAAAACTTCAGAATTGAAAATTAAATTAAAATTCTTCCATTTTTGCCTTATATTAAGTATTGAAATTAATTGTATGCAATAAAAAGATGTGCCTTTTTTTTTTGGAACATTTTGAGCAAAAAAAAAACTGACCGCTTAAGGGATTAATAATAATAAAACTGTAAAACACAAAATCCAAAAATTTTCAAAGTCACTGCTCCATATTCATTCCTACTTTTTTTCTAACTAAACATCTTTAGAAGCTCCAAGAGTTATAGTAGAGAAATTAAATTCTAAGAAATAAATAAATGGTTAATTAAGAATCAGCAAGCTCTTAGAGATGGAAGAAAAAATACGATCGCATTTACTTTACGGGTTTTCTTTTTTAAATAAAAAGTTTAATGGGGGATATACTCATTCTTTTAAAAACAAAATCACTCATTGTAACAATAAGATAACAAAATCGTTATACAGTCTCAAGTATTGCGTAACAGTCATCTGGAGAAGAATTGGGAGACGTTAATTCCTATTCTTCAGCTACTTTGTTCC
The DNA here is from genome assembly GCA_019973975.1 of Trichonephila clavata. Taxonomy (NCBI): domain Eukaryota; kingdom Metazoa; phylum Arthropoda; class Arachnida; order Araneae; family Nephilidae; genus Trichonephila; species Trichonephila clavata. The sequence continues at coordinate 34,105 of BMAO01003067.1, read as the reverse complement.
AGTGACAAGGCACGCTGCAAAATAAAGAGAGTGATATGTCAGTCATACGCCGTATAAATATCGTTCACAGGATACTGAAAAAATGCGATGCCAGGAAATATTGCTCGATAAAGGCTTCCGGGAAGGGAAAAAACTCGCTCTTCTGAGTGATCTTGGAAGCTTTGTCCTTCGAATAAAGTCTACCTGTCTGTCTTTTTGAGGCCATTGATCCAAATTCACGACTTGAATGTTTCAATTGGACTGTTTAAATTCAAATCATTTTGACAAAAATGTGTTTTTCGTAATTTTTATTTTCTGAGCGTGGTAAACACAAATGTGCGTGTAGGAAACTTTATTTGTTGTTGTTTGTATTTTATCTGTTGGTATAAAATATTGACATGCTTGCTAAATTATACGTTTATTTGAATTTTAAATGATTTTATTAACGTTTAACAATGTTTTGAAGATGTATTTTTAATCAAGAATTTAATTAGTAATATAAAATTTCAGAAATATTGTTGATTTATAAAAAAACATAACGAGGCTAATATTTCAATGAAATATAATAAAAAAAAGCATTTATATAAAAAGGAATAATAATAAATTTTTTTTTGGAAAAGACAAAAAATATTTACTTTTTGAGTACATCGTATCTTTTTGTTTCGGTTAGGTTTATTGAATTTTAACTAAAAAAGCATATTCTTTCCCCTACTACTTCCACAAAAAATTGATATTAATCGGTTGTTCAGTAGATTTTCATTTTTGTATTATACAATACAATGAAAATTCGTACCTGTGGGTAAATTTTTTTAAAATTTCAATTTTAAATAATTTTTTTTCCTGGGTTGTCACAAATGAAAATAATTCTCTATTTTTACTAGCTCTTTTGCCACTTTTCTTTTCTTTTCTTTCTTTCTTTCCTTTTTTTCTTGAATTTGAAGTCATATATTCCCAAAGATAAAGATTATTAATTAAAAAAACAATCAATTTTTTATCAATCAGTTAGGGTTATAAAAATTAATTAAATCTAGGTAAGCTGGTCTTAATTCAGCCATAAGAAAAATAATTTGATTCCTTGTAAATAAATTAAACAATCTAATTCAATCTAAAAATATATAATATTTTTTTCTAATTATTAAAGAAGTTCATAAATATTTTTTTCTCTCTCTCTCTCTCTGCTTGATTATCAGTCTACAGTTATTTGTGGAACATATTACATACTTTTTACACCAGTTTTATTCACGTGTGTAAACATGCCAAAAAATGGTCCGCTTAGTGAAGGTAAGATCTGGAAAGGTGCCAAATAGAATTCAATAAACCCCAAAGCAGAGAAGATAAGATTACGGTAAAAGAAAAAGTTGTTGCACAGTAGTTCAAATTCGAAATCTTTGAAATATATGCTTCGTTTTTTTTAATCGTAAAGTATGTTAGTTAAGCTAATAATTTAATTTAAAATTCGTAGTGTGGCAATGACGGTGTGATTTATTTGACCAATAACTTGAGAGCTAGATATTTGAAATATAAAATTCCTGTTAAAATTGGATTTTTAAATTTTGAATTTGTTTTTTTTTTATTCGATTTTTCTGTTATTTCTTATTTTATTACTATTAATTGCATAATTTCTTTAATAATCTCAACTAGAATAAAAAAGATATAAATTTCTTTAATATAATTGCTTTTCTATTTTTTTTTTTTTTTTTTTTTTTTTTTTTGAAAAATGTTTAGTAAAATTTAAAAGAATAATTTTTGTTCGTTTTTTAAAATAATTAATATTATTTTTTTTTTAAAGTTTTTTTTATCATTACATATTTGTGGATACAATGTTTTCTTCATTATTTCTTTACAGGTTTCGACAAAAAAGATTTCAATGTTAATATCAACGTCGTCATTGTGTGTTTTAAAGATTAAGAGAAAAAGGTGAAACACTGAATAAATTCAGCTTATCCTTATAGCAAATACAGCATTCATTTAACTCATATATAAATGTTATTTGACAGCTTATTTTTCCACAATCCTTACCTGTGTAAAATATATACAGTGGACCACAAAAGTGATCGTACACTTGCAATTTCCCATAAAATGTAATGTTTTCGACTAGTAAAAATTAATATATCGGAATTGGAATTTTTTTTATGATATTTGCAACATGTTATTAATATAATAACTTAATCAATTTTTAAAATATAGTGTAATTATTATTTTAAAAAAATTTATAATAAAAAACTGCTAAATAATTATGCCACAAAAGGTTTTGAACACTTAAGAAAAATCTCAACATTGCTTTAAATATTGAATTTCTTTTTTAATACATACAGTGGGTAAAAAAAGTATTTGCACACCTACATTTTTGTTTGCAATTCATAAAAAAGAAGCATTAAGAAATAAAAAAAATTGGTATTGTAAAATCAGAATAAGTTTAATCATCCAAAACAAACAGAAAAATTACAATAATATAAATAACAATGCTTTTTTGTAACAAAATTAAAATATCTCGTGTCAAAAAAGTATTTGCACACCTGCATGAATACAAAAGAAATAAAATATATAAGCAAATTTCAAATAATTAATATTTAGTATGCATTCCTTTAGCATCTATTACTGCTTGTAATCTTGCTGGCATTGATTTAATTAAATTTTCTGTAACAGTAGGGTCAGTACTCGACCACTCTTCAATAAGGGATTGTTTGAAGGCAGATTTGCTTGAAATATTCCTTTTTCTTATTTTTAAATCCACAGAATTCCACAAATTTTCCAAAGGATTTAAGTCTGGTGATTGTGGTGGAGTGGCAAGTTTTCTGGTACATGATAAAGCAACCACATGCATGTTATACCGGCAGTGTGCTTGGGATCATTGTCTTGCTGAAAATAGTACGAATTACTGATACCCAATTTTATTGCACATTGTGGCAAGTTATCTTGCAACACATCAATATAGGTTCGAGCTGACATATTCCCATCAATGAAACACAAATTACCAACTCCTTTGCTAGCCATGCACCCCCAAATCATAATAGAACGTCCACCATGTTTAACTGTAGGTAACACATTTTTGGTATGAAAAGCAGTACAAGGTTTTCTCCAAACTAATTTCCTGCCATCTGATTTAAAGTTATTGAACTTACTCTCGTCGGAGAATATGACATTTTTCCAGAAATCAATTGGCTTATTGATATATTCCTTAGCGAATTCAAGTCTCTTCAGTCTATTTTGTTCAGTTATGAGAGGTTTTTTCCTTGGAGATCTCCCATAAATTTGTGCATCATGCAGGACATTTCGAACACTTTGGGCACAGATTTGAACTCCAGATGTTGAAGCGACATCATTGGCTAATGTAATTGCTCTAACAAATGGATTTTTCGATGCTTCTCTTATGATTTTTCGCTTAGTTCGCAGTGAAAGTTTCTTTGGGCGTCCAGAGCGCAATGTTATTTGATGTAGATCCTCTTTCTTTATGACGTTTTATAACATACCGAACAGTAGAGAAGCAAACATTTACTTTTTTACTATTTCTCGATAACTTAGGCCATTTTCACGTAGAGAAACAATTTTTTCTCGCAATGAAATCGGCAATTCAGATTTCTTAGGTGCCATTACAATTTGAAATCGACAATCAACTGATAAAGTTTCGTCAATACCTCCTTTTATAGTCGTCTTACGTATGTTATTTACTGCGGGATGACTGTCAAATATAATTAGCAAAAAAATGCAAATTTGCTAAAGTTGAGTTGAGTGTGCAAATACTTTTTTGACATAAGATATTTTAATATTGTTGCAAAAAATGTTTTTTATTAATATTATTTTATTTTTTGTAATTAATTTAAATGAATAGGCTTATTTTATTTTTAAAATGCCAATTTTTGTATTTCTTAATGCATTTTCTTATAAATTGTGAACAAAAATGTATGTGTGCAAATACTTTTTGTACCCACTGTACTTAGTAAGATATCTTTTAGCGTCCACAACAACTTTTAAATGTCTTGGTATAGGTTTAATCAATTTTTTGTAATTTCTGCATCGATGTTCCACTATTCTTTTATGGTTATTGTTTTTACTTCACGTTTTGTTTTTATAAGTCATGTTTTCTTTTTTTAAAAAACAAATTCTCATCAAATATGTTCTACTAGGCTTAAATCAAGTGATTTAGGATTTTAGGTTTCTATAAATGGTTCCCAGAATCTGGGAACATTTATGGAAACACCAACGTGCATTGAGAGCAGTGCGTTTGGCGTCATTATGTTGTTAAAAAAGGAAATCGCGCCTCCAATATCCAAATTTCGGGTGGATAATTTAAAATTGTTCTTTAAAATATTTAAATAGAGCTCATGATACCATTAAAAATACCAAATTACTTAATCCTGAAGCTAATTTACACCCCCACGCAAGAACACCTCCAGCTCTGCATGCTTCACTGTTCCAACTAGATTCATGGGATTAATTTTCAAAAAATGCAACATTAATAACAAATTGACTAGGACAACAGAAAATTCAATATTTTTGGTTCCGACGGTTGTACAATCGTTTGTTGAAAAAAAAAATGAAGTACTTAATACCCCAAGAATTTATGTGGAACAAGAATAACTCCATCTCCATGCTTCAGCATGGAGGTGAAGATGTTCTTGCGTGGGGGGGGGGGGGTAATTCGGCTTCAGGATTAAGTAATTAGGTATTTTTTATTGGTATCATGAGCTCAATTGAAAAATTTTAAAAGGACAATATTAAATTGTCCACCCAAAATTTGGATATTGGAGGCGACTTCATTTTTTAACAACATAATGACGCCAAACGCGCTGCTCTTAATGTACGCCACTGGTGTCTCTATAAATGTCCCCAAATTCTGAAACTACTTCCTAGGTCACTTCATTAAATCCTAGTAGAACATATTTGATGAGAATTTATGTTAAAAAGGGAAAACATGATACATAAAAACAAAATGTGAAGAAAAAAAAATCACACAGAAGAATGGAGGAACATCGATGCAGAAATTCCACACACACAAAAGATTAATACCTATACCAAGACGTCTAACACTTGCTGTGGACGCTAAAAGATAGATTACTAAGTATACTACATTAAAAAGGAAATACAATACAGTGAAATTCGTTTAACGCGAAAACGCTTAAGACGCAATATTAATTAACACGATATAATACAATAGACCGGACAAACTACAAGAAATTTTCATGCATTTTTTCCCTTAACACGAAACGAGAATCGCTTAACACGAAAAGATTTTTTTTTTCTTCTGGGAATGAACAAAATATGGAAAACAGCAGCCACGCAGGCAAGGCAAGATATAAGAGGGTTGTAAAATTAAAGAGTAGTGGTTTTTTCATGTTTCGCAGAAAAGAGGTTGGCTTTGAAATACCCTCGGAATAGTCTGTGCCACTGGCCTGTTTTGTTTTTATCTAAGCTTTTTTTCCCCTCCACCCCACACAAAAACATCCGAAATGAGAAACATCATAAAAAAGGCATGCACAGTTATTTAGAAGCACATTTTATCGATGAAATGAATAACAAAATGGATGACATCGAACAATTCATGGACAATTTGATACTAAAAAGGAGAATGCAGAGAAAAATTTCAGATTATTTTCCAAAAACTCAATAAATGTCTTGTTTTTTAAAAAGCTTGAAAATTTTGTATTAAATTTCATTAAGTTCTTGTGAATGTTTTTGCTTCGTTGATTTTTACTAAATACATACATATATACATATCTATGTACATAAAATGTGCTCTAATCAACCTAATTTTGTTGAATATGTTTTTTTCTTCAAAATTCTTTAAAAATTCTTTTAACACGAAAAAATATTTCAGTCCTCTAAGTTTTATGTTAAACGATTTTCACTGTATTTAAAGATTTGTTGAGATATTTTTTTTAATATACCAAGACTTTTGTAGAGAAATGCTTTAGTAATTTTTTGATCATTAATTTTTTAAAATAATAGTTATACTGTGTTTTAAAAATTGATTATGTTATTCTATTAAGAACAACTTGCAACTATTATAAACAAAATTACAATTCCGATGTATTAATTTTTATTAATCGAAAACATTAAATTTTATAGGAAATTGTAAATGTACGAACACTTTTGTGGTCCACTGTATATATATAATAAAACTGTTACGTAGGAACTCAGTAAGTTTTTATCACATTCTAAGAACCTAGAATACAAACTTCAGAGTACATGACGTTCTAAAGAAACATATGACTCTAAACATTTTTTGCTAATATTCTTTCGTAGTTGTGATTTTTTTAATGGAGATTTTAACTTCTTAGTAATAAAAGAACGTTTTCAAATTTTTTTCCCTATGATTTTTTAGTTAAATAAGTTTAATAAAAAAAAATAATAACGCTTTTTTTTTAAAAAAAAATTATTTTTATGACCACAAAAAAAATTCTTATGACACCGATTACGACATTCACGGCATTAAAATGATCGTTTGACGACCAGAAACAAGATAGACACATCAAATATGCTTTCCCCTATACGAAAGTCACGTGGTAATTAAAGTGGAATCTGAACATCACATACCAACGGAATGTTGAAAATAATCAATTCGAAGTTCTATAATTATATTGATATTATCGTCTGCCAAAAATTTAATCGACTATGATTAATTACGTTTTGGTGGAGACAGGGAAATCAGAAAAAATATATAACATATTATTGATCTATTTAAGGTCAAAAAATAAAATGAAATTGTATCTCAGGTAATCAAGACTTTATTGATTTACCTGGAATTCCTGCTGTATATAATATCTGAGCATGCGCTAAATTTCTCCCAGGCAGCCTATGTCACGTGATTTTGCAGAATAGTTAAATTTCTTGAAGTTTCAAGAAAGATTGCAAAAAAAAAATCTTGTTTCTCTTCCATAATTACTTTTGTTTGGATTTAGGTAACATGATTTCGTTTACATGATGCAATTCACAATTTGGAAAAATGTATGTACAATTACGGATGCACATAATCAGAATTAATGTGTTTCTTTAGAATCTTTGGAATTTAATTTTTCTTCTAAAGTTGCAAATTAGTTCTGTGAATATAATTTTTAACAAATGCATAGTTAATATGAATTTTTTCAGCATCTTTTAACATTTTAAATTTTTATTTTGGGAGTGTTTTGTGGAATTTTTCTAACTTAAGATAATGTTTTCAAAGCTAATTTGGAAATTTTAATAAAATTTTTAAAAACTTATTTCTGAATTCTCAATCAATATTAGAATTCACTTCGATTTTTATTTTTCTTGCTCTTGATTATTCTAATAAAACCTTGCAAATATTTTGTTGTATTGCAATGGTAAAAAAAAATTATAAATTTATTGTCTATTATTATTTTTATAATTAATAATAGAACATTCATATATAAATTTTTTTTATCAAAAATAAATGACAAATCCTTTTTAGTAATATATTTAGGTCTTTATTATCCGGTCATTACAATAATTGAGTTTTTCCATAATTATTTGTGTTATTTTTCTCTTTTTGTCTAACTGAAGTAAGTAATTAATAAATAAAACAAGCATAGAGTTACTACAATAAGTTGAATCAACTAACACAACTTGAATTCTAAAGGTACGACTAAAGTTTCAATAATTGAAAAAAAATCAAGGTTTTATGAATACATGCATTTTTAGAAATCTTATAAACATTGCAAACATTTCTAACAGAAAAATCGTACCCACCCCCTTTTTTCCCCCAACTTTCGACATTGTTGCTATAACTTGGAAAAAAACTAACGATTCTAAACCAGGTGTGAGTAAATAGCTGCCTGTAAAAAGTTTTTTAATAGTAGTTTTTTTTTGCGGCCTTTCAAGACAGAAAATGTTTTCTACATTTGGGTCTGAGTGAGTGAGTGAATATTAACGTCGCACTTTTTGGCTACACGAGGGCTTTTGGCGATGGATCTAATAATTTTGAACCATGGTCAAGTGGCGAGGGCTAAACCTGAGCTGGCAGCCCTTCCCTTAACTACCACACCACACAAACGGGAGGACGTTTGAGCTCTCAACAGATTTAACGTGCATCGCTTCCCTACACGGCAGGTTTTCAGTGATACTGGGCTCGAACTCATGACATGACAGCCACGATCCGATACCTTAACCACTTGGCTACCGCGTCCACTTACATTTGGGTCAACATATATTTGTGAGCAAAGTTTCTTGCATGGAGATCAACAAGAATAAATATAAATGCAAGTTGTCTGTGACATTAACTTGGAGATTGTGAGGAAAATTTCAACAAGTAATCTCACCCCTGATTTTAAAAAAAAATCGTAGAAAAGTGTAATAGAGAACATTTGTCTCATTAAACTAATTCTAAAATAAAATGTGCCTCTTGGTGTTGATGATATGAAATGAGCACCTTAAATTAATCGAATAAAACTAACACTATTTTACTTAATTTATATTTATTGATTTTTATGGCTCAATTTATACCTATTATGAGATGCAAAGTTAACTAATGAATACAATCATTTTAAAAAGGTGCGGCACTCCGGTACTCTCCGCTTTGACGATGGGGTCCTCAAGTCAAAGCAATTGCCCACCCCTGTTCTAAGAGAAGTCATTTATTCGCTAATTTCAACGAACAACGAAAACAAGTCTCCCATCCGATATAGTGGTTAGCGATGCTGACTGCTGTGCCGTTGGGCCTGGGTTCAAATCCCGGAAAAGACATGAATCTTTGTAAATGTATAGCGCCTTTGCGGTATGGGGGTACTAAAAATAACCGTCGGGCCGCTAGTCTTCTCGTGAAATTGCTGAAAGGGGAAGAGAGGTAAGAGGCCCTTGACCCAGGGTGTTCTTCCTCAAAATTAGTGGAAACGGGTAAATTGGACCGTCATCTGTATGGTGCTTAAAGCTACGGCAAACGACAGGCGTCATTTAGCCCTCTACCATGATTAATTTCATAGGCCTCGATCTGGCCTTTGTTGACCTGGCATTATTAACAACAACAGAAAACAAACAATTCTAATGAAAAATAAATAAATTATAACATATAGCTTTTGTTTGAATCGCTGAAAAAAGAAAATTATACAAAATTCATGTTTTGAGACAAGAGTTATTTTTTATTAATAATTCCTTATGTCGTCGTAAAAGGAAATACTAAAAGCCTTAAAAAGATGTATGGGGGTCGGGGGGTACAACTAAAATAATAACAACCAACATATCAACATTCTACGATTTGCATAAATGAAAAACAAGATATCAATCATTGGCATGGCCAAGTAATTTTAGCGCGTTTTTCACATGTTGTATTTTACAATAATGCAACTAATGAACTTTTTACTAACAGAAAGTAGTGTACTGTATCACTCCTCTAAATGTACTACTATTGAGCTGAAAATTTGAGAAAATTTTGTTATAAACTTGCGAAATTCAGGAAAATTCGGGAAAACTATGGGAAAATTTAAATATGATTCGGCTCATCTAGGGCACAAATGCGACCCAATGCCGAAAACCCGAGGCCAATTGGTTGCTTATTGGCTGAGAAAAAGGTACGACAAAATATGGAACGAAGACGAAAACGAAATTTGCGTCCTAATAGCGCTTTTGTTCCACTACGTGAAAAACGCGCTAAAAATAATTAAAAAAATAAGATTTTGTTCCTCCCAGAGGAATTGAGGAATTACCTCTCTCTCTCTCCACACACACACACACACACACACACACACACACACACACACACACACACACACACACACACACACACACCACACACACACACACACACACACACACACACCACACACACACACACACACACACGGGAGTCAGTTTTTCGTTATTTACAACAACTATAAATTGGTGTATACCAGGGTTCTTCAAACTGTGTTCCACGGAACCCTGTGGTTCCACGAGACATATGCAGGGTTTCCAAGAGTCACAATAAAGTATCGAAAAGAAAATTATAAATGATCAAGCAAAATGTATTCACGTTCTGTATGAAGTTTGCATAACCACAAATATCTAGAGCTCATTCCATTAATAAAAATTAAAATTTTATTTATACATGATAACTTCATTTTATAATACTATTACAACTTTTATTATTATATGATAAAAGACCCTATTAAAACGTTTTTTCTTTATATGTACTACGTACTCTAGAGAGGAAAATTCTACTGTTTACTATCCCGGGTTCGCCGAAGTAATTTTATACTCGTTAGTACAATGTTTTCTAAAACTAAATAGTTTTCTAATAGAAAATATACCTTTTTTCATTTGAAAAAAAAAAAAACATTTATAATGAAGGGTAGGGAACAATTCATGGACGTATCGTTAAAATCTAAATTTAAGCAAGAACAGCTCCTAAATTTTAGATTATAAGTTCATGTAAAATACACAGAATTTCTCACACACATGTAAAAATTTTAATGCGATTTAGAACAATATATTTAAGTGAAAAATATTTCTCTCGATGGAAGTTTCTACAAAAACAAAATATGAAAACAAATTAAACACAGAATATGAAATGAGACTGCAGGTAATTTCAATAAACCTCGACCTCGACAGTATGTTTAAAAAATGCAAGCACACCACCACACACAACACACACACACACACATAGTTACTAAACGTAATGCATGGGTAGAGTACACTTGGATCACAAATTAATATTATTAATGAGAGTAAATTAGATTAAAATATTTTAATAACGTAATTTGTCCTTTTTTTCACCTATTACATGTTGATCTGCTTTAAATATTTTAAGATATATTCTTTAAAGATAAATATTTTAAGATTAATTTTTTAAGATATGTATTCTTCTAAGTATGGAATGCGATACCCCGAAAATACACTGTATTTATGGAAATAGACTTTACCTCTGTGCTGCCATCCATTTTCACGAAGAAATTGGCACCTGAAGAGCAAAAGGAACTTTGTTTCCTTCTGAAATAGTACTCTGGCAATGAGAAGTTCGAAATAAATGGTTGAAATTGTGACAGTCATGGGGTGTCGTGTACTTGTGAGAACACGAAGCACTTTTAATTGGCACAGATGTAATATTCTGAATGTCGTAATGTATCCGAATAAGTATTTGTCTTCAAATTTATCTTCATTTTATGAGCAGGCGAATCTTTATGAAACCAAGTTGCCTCGTTTAGATAAAAATTTGTGGTTCAAAGTAAGTATTAAAAATACCAATTTCGTTTCAGAACTCTTATCGTTACAATAAAAATACACAAGAAGAAAGCTCCTTAGATGAATGTTGTGAAATTTTTTTGGTAAGACTAAAAGAATATGTTTGTAGAAGTTTTTAGAGTTCAATAATCCTCTCCAAACATGCATAACGGATTTTGGACGATTACCTTTTGTTACTGATTTTTTCTTATTAAACCTATTGCTCTTTTTAACGAAAACGAATCTTATTCTGTATTCATTGCAACAGATTTCATAGTTCTTTAAGATTATTTGTAAAATCTAAAAATTATGCTCCCTTTTTTACTCGCCTCACCGTGCAGAAGGGTTGATGCACGTTAAATCTGTAGAGGTTCGGAATCCTCCCACTGGCATGGTGTGATAGTTTGAGAAGAAGATGGATGCGAGCTTAGGTGTCGTCCTTATCACTTGAACGTGGTTTAGATTAAAAAGATCCGTCACCAAAATAGTTCTCGTGTTGCGTTTGTTACGTAGATTGGGGTTCGATGATTTTGTGCTATTAGTTTCAAAAATCTAAACAATTCTTTAATTTATTATTGAAAAAGAATCCTTAGAAATCCAAGATACAACTGTAAATTTTACAAAATAAATCCAGAAGGTCTTCACACCTTCTACAGCGCTCAGACGATCCTTTAATACAAATTCTTAATGTATTCGTAAGAAATCGCTCGAACAATTCTTCAACAGCTCAAGACAATTCTGACTTTAAAAGGTCAAAACAATACTAACTACGTTTCGGCGAGTGACTCCCTATTTATAGTCCCCACAGATTTTTCTCGAAAAATCTGCTTACATCATGAATTGAGGTATTAGTAGATTTCTCCAGTAATTTCCAGTAGCATCCACACGGTCGCCAACTCTCCAAAAAGGATGCCAACTCGTCTCTATCGCCAACATCTCGCCAAGTTTCCACTGAATCGCCATTATAATGTAAGGAATGGCGTTGCTTGCGAATATTACAATTCTAACATAAAATAGATACAAAAGAAAGTAATATAAACGTATTACACATCCAGATATAAATTATATTCACACTATTCTATTCATTCATTACATAAAATTCGTAACATATAATATATAGTGTAACTTTAATATAACTCACTCAGAAACTTCTTTTCTAATTTAGAAGGACCTTAAAAAGAGAAAAGTTTAGGACTAGAAACTTTAATATAAAATATTAAAAATACGCTCTTTCTGATTCTGAAATTTTTTTTAAAAAATATAAATAAAAAGGACTACACACACACTGAAAGAAAAATTGTGTCCTCTGATACTTAATTCTATAAAATAATAGGCAAATATATCGAAAAAAGTCCCCCCCCCCAGAAATATAGAAGAAACTCTAATTAAATTCGTTTGCATTTATCATTAAGGAATATGACATAAACTCGGTATGTGTTTTGTATGGAAAAATAACTTAATGCCTAAACTTTGCTTCGTCCTTTTCTCGATACTGCGTTTTTCTTTCTTTTTTTCATCATAGTTTCGGCTTACTGAATCTCCCTAAATCAACTTATTTGTGATACATACTGAAAAATAAAAAAAAAAATAATAAATTAAGATAAAATAAATAATTAAATTACATTGTACAAAGTAATCTACGTTTTGTCAAGAAAAACTTAACTGTTTACTTTTTGGTACAATGTGATCGTGAATTTTTCAGTAAAATTCCTGGTTCCAAATTATGCATTGCATTTTTCAAACAATTATTCTGCGAAAAAAAACTTTTTTCACAAGTTTTTAATGCTAAGTCATTTATTTTATGAAGTTTCAAAGAGAATGAGACTGGTATCTCTTTATCATAGCTATTACGTCTAAGAGCTGCGTAATGTTTTTGAAGTTACATAAACAGAAGTTTTAAAAGCTAATGCAACAAAAATTAAAGAGCACAATTTCGTAATACAAGGCCAAAATTACAAAGCATTCCGTCAAGTACTTCTCTGAAAATTCGAATAAATGCCTTAAATCCAAAAATTCTTCTAATTTTGTGCAAAAGTGTATTTAATTAAAAAAAAACAGCGTTCCTTCATTCTATGATACTTAAAACTTTTTTTTTGGATATTTCTTCAGATTACTACGTAGCGAGAGGAACATCTTTTCCATTTATTGATCTATGACTAATATGTAAAATATACATTTTAAATCTTTCTTTCCTTTTCTTAACTTTAACTTCAACGTAAAGCAAACACAGTCAAGTGTTAATTTGTTCTATGACATTTTCTGTTCAATGCGTACAAATGAAATCTTAACAACGATCGATTACATATCGAACTATCGATTATTACTATTCCGTTCTGGCACCCTTCACAGCTAGACAGTAGAGTGGATCGCGGTTACATAGAGAAAAAAAATATTAATTGGAACCTCTTAGTTCTAATACGAAAAAAATGTTCTATATGTATGAATTTTTGAACAAACGAAAAATTACTTACCGTAAAATCCGCCGTATAACGCGCACCTATACTTTCAAGCTGCATTTTTTAGTTTAGTCACCCCCTTTTTTAATTCCTGCTATTAGCTTACTCTCTCCCTATATATATATATATATATATATATATATCTTGTTCAAAATTTTCAATCGTTAATAAAATACTTTCTATTTATCCATTCAAGTTCGAATACATTTTTAAAAATTTTTAGTGGATGACACTTGATGTTAATACAGTTTTTTAAAATATTAATTCATTAATTAAATTAAAAAATGAATAAATAGTAACAAAAATAATAGTCCAACAGCATATATAGAAAGGAAAATTGTTTGCTGTTTCCCTGTAGCGCAATGGATAGCACGTTGGACTTCTAATCCAAAGGTTGTGGGTTCGAATCCCACCTAGGATGGCCTAATTTCTGGAAGTGTTAAGTGTTTTTAGTTAATGAATTAATATTAACAAACAAAAAACAGTCCAACTCCATTATAGAAAGGAAAACGGAAAATTGTGCAAGGAAAATCGCTTTCTCTATTTTGCCACTTAATATTGTGATTCTGTCATATGTAAATATATATTTATATTAATTATAACTATTTGATAAAAAGTAACTAAAATAAAAATTTTCAAAGTTGACCTAAATAGGAATTGACTTTAAAATTTTTTTTTATATTACTTGGGTTATAAGTGTTATACGCCAGATTTTTCAGTAATTTAGATTGAAGATTTTAGACTCAAAGTAAAATTATTTTCCTGCATTTTAAATAATTAAAAGTGATGATTACTGATTAGTACTCAATATAGTAAATTGTACAATGTACATTGCAACATTTTATAACTCTTAACTCTCTTCCCGCACCGTCGCATCTATCCGATCTAAACTTTTTTGCGTCTTCCGGTTTTCCCGACAGTAAATTTTTAAGAAATGTTAACGAAGCTGTTAAATGTACCTGACGTATTTTTTCTCATAACTATTTAGCAGGTGACCTTTCACAGCAATATTAATAAGTATACTAAAATAACTTTTTTTAAAAAAATAAAAATTACTTTAACTTTTTAACATAAAAAGAAGCTCAAATAACTAAACACCATGCTCTTTGTGGCAGAAATTAACATAAAAACTATTTTTTTATTTTATTTTCCCTTTTATATATGTCAGAGAACGTATAGTTAGGTTTTGCAATTTTGAAAAAAAAAATCAATCTGTGTAAAATATTGAGTTATCTGATTGTAGTAATAGATAAATTCATTACATGAGCTTAGGTTAAAATAATGTTTCTGCGAATCGTAAGTATTATATAAAAATTAATTTTTGCTACATATTTTCCCCATTTCATAAGGAAAAGACCTTCTATTAAATTCATGTAAACCAAGATTCATTTTATAGAAAATTGTAAGCTAAATCATACCCATACCTCTGGGGTGAATAACTTATTTCGGCTCGCGGGAAGATATCGAAGCGCTGCATCTTTTTATAAAATGATGACATTCATAATAAAAATAATAAATAGAAGTTGAATAAAACAGTGGCAGCTTTATTCAATTTATTTATTGTGCTAATTTAGCTGCCAACACATTTCATTTTAGAATCAGTTTAATGAGACAAATGTACCTTGTGTGTGTGTCACACGTTTCTTTCTCGTGCTTTTTTTTATCAGGTATAAGATTGCTTATTGAAATTCTCATCACAACCTGCATGTTTATGTCAGCCAACTTGCTTCTGTATTTACTCTCGTTGATTTTCAGGCAAGAAAAGCTTTGCTTTCAAATATATGTCGACATACTACAAAAATATATTTCCCAGCAAATTTCTTCATTTTTAGAAATTTTTCAGCTGACAACGATTTATAAAAGTCAATTAATGTTATAGTATAAACACGGGGTGGGCATTAAGTCGATCGCGATCGACCAGTGGACCGCCAAGACAGTTTGGAGTGACAACCTGAAAAGAAGCAGTTAGTAATTGTATACGTAAATGTTCAAGATTGGCTGACAGTATGTAGACTAAGTCTTCTACTGACTATAATTACGAGAACTAACTTCTGATGGAAATGTTTTACTTTTTTAATGTATTTTGAATTGTTTGATAATAAATGCATCAGTAGATATTATTATATTTGTGGCTATATTATTATTGTGCTTATATTTTGCGTTTTGCTTTAAACGCGTTTGCAAAAAAGTGAGTTTTTCATTTCATTCACCTAGTTAAATATCTCCATATTTATTATTAAGTTATAATAAATATATATATTGTTGACTTTTTTTCTTACCTCACACACCTACGACTCTGGGAAGTGGGCACACTCGTGAATTTTTCAAATGGGGGGGCGGGGGTCCAGAGTCGAATGCCACCCATTCTTATATCCTTCCCCAATACAATGCTTAACATATTTTTCTTTTCATTTAATATATTGTCAGAACAAAGAAGAGTTAGAAGTAAATTATTGAATAAATAATTAGCATTAATTAATAAAAAATTATTAATAATAAATACCTAATTAAATTTTACGCAGTATATATTTGTGATAAAATCGATCGAAAAAAATCATGTGCTGTGGAGGAGAGTCCGGATCCGTTGACCACCCTTCTTTGTGTGGGCCAGTGACACTAGGTGGACCGCAACACCTTGAAAAAATTTTAAGTAGCCCGTACCCTGGAAAAGTCTGCCCACCCTTGGTATACACCATTTCCTTTCCACTATGATCTGATTTTCAAGTCAATAAATTCAAGTTGTAGCTCCTCAGGTGTTGTATCAATATTAGCAGTATTGAGATAACAGAAAAAACTGAATTTAAGCTCAATTTTTTAAAAATCCTGAGATCTTGTGACCTTGCCCTACAAACTCTGCAAATGATTTCTTTATAGAAACACTTTCAGGTATTTTCCCCCCTAATAAAGGAATTCTGTTTTCCCAATTGTGGAAAATACAAGATGAATATTTGATCGCGTACGAGAAATAAATCGGAATTCAAAGCGGATATTTTGACTATCTTCGCGGACCGCAAATAAACTCCTTGCTGGTCGGTATTTTTCCACCCTTGCCTGGTCTCATTAAGCCGTGTTCCAATTTTTTAGAACAAATTCAATAACAAAGCATTTTAAATTATCTATAGACAATGGATTCTGCTTCTAAAAAAATCCCTTTTTGAATCCAAATTCGAGAGAGAAATTGGTAGAGAAAGGAATAAAATAGAATTATGCTCTTTTTTTATTATTCAGAATTATTCAACACGTAAATGTAACACTGTTTGATAATGGCATTATTTTACGTTTTTTTTTTTTTTTTAAATTTACTGAAATATAATAAATTTTTCAGAAAAAGTACTATTTTTAAAAACAAACTCTTTAAATTTTTAAAATTCCCCAACTGGTTTCACGTTAATATCTAGCTAAATATATTTAAAACCATGTTTAAAAGAATTTATTTAATTTTTCCAATGTAACAATATTCTAGGAGAATTTCATGGAAAAATAAAATGTTCTCTGAATTTCTTCGAAATGGCAATTAAATTTTAGCTTTGTTCTATCGAAGCAAATGTTTATTACCATGAAGACAAAGTATCAATCTGTTATGTATAAAATAGAGTCGCAAGAAAAATATCTAAAGCACTGAAAATACGTGAGTTTTAAATAGTGGATTGAAGATCTTTACCGAAGAATTCTGATACCCGCCCATGGCATGATCCATAAATCCCAGTAAATTATTCACAGAATGTTGGTAAAATACAAAGACAAAATTTAGGCGTATAACTTGTCGAACCACTCCAAATTCTAACGCGTATCCTTATTTGACACGTGATGCAGATATTTTATTCATTATAACTTCTATCATTTTTTAAGTAAATTCCGTTCACTTTTGTTAAGTGAGGTGATGTCTATTTGATAAATTATAGATTTCCGCAGCCGGTTTTTGTCGTTCTTTCTTTGCCTCGCGGAACTGCAAGCGTGGTTGACCTTGTGAAAAAAATAAAGAAATATTAATAAAAACAGAAGAGAGAGAATTACTATGCAATCCGTCTTCCCAGACTTTAACCTTGTCCTTCATTTTTAATATCATCCTCCTCGCTGTCTTGATCAGAAATTTTGATGTGGAACAGCGCAGATGATATGGATATGAAGCCAGATATTGTAACACGTGGGAATGATTTAACACATCGAATGTGTGCTCGAGTTCTAGAAATTTACTTCTCGTACTTTCTTCACATTTTTTATGAATTAATTATAGTTTTATAATCTTTGAAGTAAAAATGTAGGATAATCTCTTTAGAATGTTCGAAATAGCTCATATAGCGATATTTTTGTAGTTTTATTCATTTACATTATTCGGAAAACACTCACAGATATTTCACTCACCAACATTCTTAATTATTTATTTACTTATTGAAGTTTCAGTTGCCTATATTTCTGACAGACTCAGAGCTCCGCAAAGGAAAGCAAATATATCTCTTAATTTTGAATTTTAGTCTGGACAGATTCACCGCTGCATGACGAGCTTTAGACGGATTAGATTTGAACATGCAAACAAAAAGCCTGAAAAGAATAATATTTTAAGATGAAATGAAAAAATATATCTTAGTTCGATTTTCTAATACTGTCTATTTGAACATATCTACGCAAAAATTCGAATTTTCTACTTCCTTTATGTGTTTGGTTTTGTCCACTTAAAAATGGACAGTTGATGAATAAGAGCAGTGTTTCCCATCTTTTTTTTATTGGCGCAGACCAGTAAACGTTTGATAACACTAAAAGCAACAAAAAACAACTTTTTGTCTGTTTCTGAGTATTAAATAGCCAATTATTACTAATTTTGGTTTGAAAAAAACAATTATGTAAATGAAATTTATTTATTAACTCTTGTTATTAAGATATACCACAGCCCATCCATTAATTTATTTGTAAATTTGACGAACAAAACATTACTAACTAATACATACAGTACAATAACTCATGTTTCAAGAAACCGTGTTCATATCAGAAATCAGTAGTATTTTTTTAGTTTATTTCATGTGAACATTTCCTTTTGAATTGCCTCTTGTATATCGTTGCCCAAGTATCCCTTATAACTGTCCAGCAGTAGTTTGCGAGCATTGATTCTCTCATCCTGACGACCCTGATATATACATTCCATTGCTGTGATATCTTGATGAAACCTTTCACCGTGTTCACGTCGCTTACAGTTCCACAGTTTCTAGGGAAAAAATCAAGATAGGAATGTAAAACATGGATCTTTAGAGACATTGCATCCTGTGTCATGAAAATTTTGTAGGAGCTCTTTCACCAACTGTTGATAGTTCTCATCCTTTCTCTGTCTAAAAATCCTTATACGACACTTATCTTTGAAACCTAAATACAGTTGAATTGATTGACCTTGAGTTGTAAGACGGAAAACAGCGAATATCACTTGAATCGTGCACTATCGCCTGTTCTTTATTCTACTGATGCTCTAGGTTAGACTCAAAACACACCTGAAGAAAGGGGGCGTGGTTACACCACCTTTCTTCAGGTGTGTTTTGAATAAAATATCGGTCCGGAGGCAAGAGCTTCTATCTACCCACTCAAATGAACATCAAAAAGATTATACACAGAAAGTAAAGATAAGTAAAAATACAGCTATTTATGAATAGCGAGTTCTGATTCTTGAAAACAAGAGCTAATCTGAAGTTTTTATGATGATTTTCGTGTTTAGCAGACCAAAATACTTCATAGTAAGCTATTTTTGAGCCCAAAACAATTTGATGTTGCCTAGTGTAATTTCACCGCGGCCCGCTGAGGAGGGGGACGTTGACTGTTTGTATTTTATATTGTTTTGATTTAATAATTTTGATTCAATTGTCTTTGGATATGCCTTCAGAATGAAATATAGTTACACCAGAAAATGAACATTAAGTGATTTATCATAGAATAAAAAGTGATTTTAATGGAAAGTTCATAAACTGGAGAGATATACACCACAGTAAATAGAACAAATATTTTAATGTTCCTTGGGTGGCCCGGTATCATTTGATCCACGGACCGGAGGTTGAGGACCACTGAATAAGAGTGTAGGGCAGGGGTCAGCAGATTTTCAAGAGAGAAGAGCCAAGTTGTAAGTGAATCGAGATAATTAAGGTATCAAAGAACCATAAAAAAACAGATGCGTGCTCAAAAAGGGGGAAGAGGGAATTCGGTAGCGATCGCAATCAAAATTATCAGATCCAATTAATGATTTTTTTTTTTCAAAAAAAGTAAAGTTTTACACAAACAAAGTAATGTTTTCCATTGCTTCAAAAACTAAGAACTCTCGACGACATTTTATTTATATTGCCGTATTCACTCAAGAACTATAATCAAAATATCAATCTTTTTATACAGCTGCCGATCTCCAGATTAAAGATGTGATCAATATGATTTGTGCAAAAAAATTAACATATGAAACAGAAGCTTCCATTGGATTGGCAGATAATTCTTGCGAGAAATTAACCTGGTGGCCATTTTTTTTTTCGTACTCTGCAAAACTACAAGAAACAGTTATTTCTGAATATTATTATTTTTATGTCTGAGAGATGCTCCACAAAAATAAATTTTATCACTTTTTTTTCCCACAGCAAAGTTGTATCACTAAGTGAGAAAACATGATTCCATAACAAAAGACAATCTTTTCTGAATTCATGATGGGAAGAGAGAGAACACACACACAGTGGCGCATGAGCAGATAGCTAAAGAAGTAGTAGACCGACATGCTCGAGCTTATAATATCAAGTACATGCACGCATTAAAACTATGCATTAATATATTTATATCAGTAATAAGAAAACTGTTCACGACTTGACGCATGAGACCAGGGCGCTTGAGTCGAGGAGTTTTGATTTTGGGTGACAAGGGACACTGCAGGACACATTTATTGTCTGCAATGAGGATAGGTAGAATCACCCAACCTACAGCCTGTATATTGCCCCATCACCCTTCCACTTCTTTCTTGCGTTAAAATTAACACCGTTGGAATGTCACTTCGGAAGCAATAAAAAGGTGCAACACACGGGTTGTGAAGAACTTCCTGAAATCTCTAGATAATCGCTAGATTTCAACTAGAAAGGCTTCCTGACTTTTATTTAACGCGATACGATAAATATATCAGTGATGGTGGCGACTATGTGGTAAAATCGCCAAAAAATTGCATTTTGATCTGAATTGGGGGGTTTTGGCTTTTCAAATAGTTTTTCCATTGTAAAATGATGAAATATATTTTCGAAATATTATTTTTGAAATAGTGTTTATAAATTATTATTTCATGTACTAAGAAAGAAGTATTTATATTTGTGTCATATTTTATAATCTATTAAATAGTTTTTAATACAAATAACTGTTCTCCGTAATTTTAATACATACAGTGGGCCACAAAAGTGTTCGTACACTTGCAATTTCCTAAACAAGTTAATGTTTTCGACTAATAAAAATTAATATATTGGAATTGAAATTAGTTTTATGATATCTGCAACTTGTTCTTAATGGAATGACATAGTTAATTTTTTAAAAATAGTATAACTATTATTTTTAAAAATTAATATTCAAAAAGCTACTGAAAAATTACGCCACAAAAGTCTTCGTACACTTAACAAAAATCCAACATAGCTTTAAATATTGTATTTCTTTCTTAATTTATACTCAGTAGGATACCTTTTAGTGTCTCTCTTGGTATAGGTTTAATCAGTTTTTTGTAATTTCTGCATCGATTTTCCTCTACGCTTCTGTGATTATAGTTTTTACTTCACATTATGTGTTTATATGTCGTGTTTTCTTTTTTTTTAAAATCAAATCCCCCCCCCCCCAAATATGTTCTACTGGGCTAAATAAACTGATTGAGGAGGTGCTTTTAGAATTTTGGGACAGTTATAGAGACACCAACGGCGTACATTGAGAGCAGTGCGCTTGGCGCCATTATCCTGTTAAAAATTAAATTCTCTCCAATATCTAAATTTTAGGCGAATAATTTAAATTTACTCTTTACAATATTTAAATAGAGCTCATTATTCTCAATACCATCAAAAAATACCAAATTACCTAATCCTGAAACCGATTTATACCCCCACGCAAGAACACCTCCAGCTCCATGCTTCAGCATGGAGGTGGAGGAGTTCTTTTTCCACATAAATTCATGGGATTAAATTTCTCATTTTTTCATTTACAAACTAATATACGTCCATCAGAACCAAAAATGTTGAATTTTCTGTCATCCCAATCAATTTGCTGTCAATTTTGAATTTTCTGAAACTTAATCACAAGGCCCTAGTTGGATTATTGAACCAAGGAGGTGGAAGTGTTCTAATGTGGGGGTGTAAATCGGATTCAAAATAAGATAATTTGGTATTTCTTAATGGCATTGTGAATCATGAGCTCTATTTAAATATTTTAAAGAGAAATTTTAAATTATCCTCCCAAAATTTGGATATTATAGACGACTTCATTTTTTAACAGGATAATGATGCCAAGCGCACTTCTCTCAATGCACGCCACTGGTATCTCTATAACTGTCCCAAAATTCTGAAAACACCTCCTCAATCAGCTTATTTAGCCCAGTAGAACAAATATGAGAAGAATTTGATTTAAAAAAAAACATGACATATATAAACACATAATGTGAAGTAAAAACTATAATCACAGAAGCATAGAGGAAAATCGATGCAGAAATTACAAAAAACTGATTGAATCTATACCAAGAGAGACACTAAAAGGTATCCTACTGAGTACTAAATTAAGAAAGAAATACAATATTTAAAGCTATGTTGAGATTTTTGTTAAGTGTACGAAGACTTTTGTGGCGTAATTTTTCAGTAGCTTTTTGAATATTAATTTTTTAAAATAATAGTTGTACTATTTTAAAAAATTAACTATGTCATTCCATTAAGAACAAGTTGCAGATATCATACAAAAATTACAATTCCAATACATTATTTTTTATTAGTCGAAAATATTAAATTTTATAAGAAATTGCAAGTGTACGAACACTTTAGGGGTCCACTGTACATCTACGCACAGTCTCTATCCATAAGGTCAGAGATCCAGGGCAAAAAGACGAAATTGAGGAAAAAAAATCAAGTATCTCTAATTTCAAGTTAAATATGTAAAAAAAGGGATTCGTATTAATGATTTCTTCGAATAGTTAACATTTAGTACTTACCTTATTCATTGTTATTGCATTTAATGCTATTATTATAGCGATTTATTCCTGAAATAAAATATTTCCTCTAAGCTCCAATGTTGTATTTCTATTCAGCTATTTTGGAAGTCAGTTATATGCGATAATGGAAGCAGCTTCAGTTGTAAGGCTATAGATGTCATTTTTTAGAATGATTAAATACATTGATTTTTGTTTTTATGAAACCACAATTTAGCCTGAACAAATGGCAATAAATTTTGTGCTTTTTTGATGCTCATATAGCAAAATACAAAG
Source organism: Trichonephila clavata (assembly GCA_019973975.1). Classification (NCBI taxonomy): domain Eukaryota; kingdom Metazoa; phylum Arthropoda; class Arachnida; order Araneae; family Nephilidae; genus Trichonephila; species Trichonephila clavata. The sequence goes on along the minus strand of BMAO01003067.1, from coordinate 11,107 downwards.
CTAATATTTAAAAAAAAACCACAACATAAAATTAGAAAAATATATATTTGTATTTTTCTTTGATCTCAGACTTTTAGTGTTTCACGTGTATTATATATCCTCTTAAGGATCATAAAATTGTTCCTGGAATTATATATATAATACTGTCGACTCTCGCTAATTCAAACCTTCGATAATACGAACCTTTCGCTAATTCGAAGCATATGCTCAGACCCTAGAAAAACTTTTGATATTTCGAACTAAACAATACGTTTTTGTGCATTCAATATTTCGAAGTAACATCTCTGATTGGCCAGACTGTAACGCACGATAATTCGAAGTTGTTTCATATCTCTCGACAATTCAAATAATCACTATCATATAGAGTCCTGTAGAAAACAGGTTGGAGCTTGTATGTTTTGTGTTGTATTGTCTCTGCGTGTCTCCCTTGTAACGTAGCCCTTTTGATGACCATCTGTCTACCATCTCTTCTTTGTGTTTCCATAAAGACACTTTGCTTTCCTTCTTTAAATGAACAATAGACCGGCCGCATCTGTTGTCAACATATCTTTCGTTTAACAAGTGGCCTTGCTACATATGCGCTCAGAAAGGATGGTCTGCTGTTGTGAAGAAGAGATGCGTAGGATTATATATTTTGCGTCGAAGTGACATGACGAATTATGACTCATTTGTGAGACTTATAGCATGTGGCACCAAATAGGGCATGGGCTGGACCCTGCCTTGAAGAGCCAATGGTGTTGGGGATAGTGTCTGAGGGAACCGAGTGCGAAACGATTTTATTTCTAATGAGGAATGGAAGATATTTGGATGGGGCGTGAAAGAGTCCTGTTCGACAGGTTAAGAAAGAATTTTTTCCTTCTCTCTTGATAATTCCTAATTTTTCATTGGTCCCTCCAACTTCGAATTATTGAGAGTCGACTGTATATATATATAACAGTATAAGTTTGAAATGGAACAAGAATTCAAAATTAAAAAAACATATAATCTTCAAAATATCTAAAGAAAATTCGGTAGAAAATTGAATGTTAATATCTATTTCCCTTATAAATTTCTTAAATTACAAGTTGGCAACTGATGTAAATTGAAATATTTTCGTAAAATCAATTATATATTTCCATGAAATTTTAGGAACAAAATCTGAATTTTTTTATACTTCGGTAAACGCTCTAATAGCCTGTACACTTTAAGTCAATACATTCTAATATTTTTTGAAATAGTAAAATTCCATGTTTAAAAGCATAAAGTAAGAGCATGCATTTACTTTTCTAGAATAGGTAATTTTAAATTAATGTATTGTATTATCTCTCTCGTAGGTTTTTTGAAGTTCGTTTGCTTTCCAGTCTTACAAAAGAATAGAGAAAAAAACTAAAAAATATATTTTAATCAATAATGCGGAATGGCATTATTGATTAAAATAATGCCATTCCGCATTTCCGCATCTAATTCAAATATTAGTTTATAAAAATTTAGGAAAGTAAAAGACTTTTAACAATAAATCCTTATGCTCCACTCTTCATTACATGTGAAAATATTAATGACAATAACAAAACAAATCCAACCTACCAATGGACTAAAATACCAAAAAAATTAAGAATATTGCAAGGAAGATTAAATTTTTTTTAAAGAATTTATTATTTATAATTACTAGTTTTTAAATTGTTTTTTTTTGTTTGTTTTATTCTGGAGTATAAAAACTCATACACTATGTAACACGACAGAACATTCTATTATTCTTAGTAATTTACCGAAAGAAATATTTTGGAATTCATTTAATTTAAATATAGTTAGTAAAACCAGCAATTCCTTACTTCTATTATTTAATTTCATGCGATTCGATTTCATTTTCAATTCTTTCAATTCTACGTGAAAAGATAATTTTTTTTAACAAATTTATTGCAATGAGGGTAAGAAACTTCTCTCAATATATACTACGTAAAAAAATCTGAAAGAAAAACGAGTTTCTTTTCCGGATTTGGAAATTCCTTTTCCTCATTTCATCATTTTTAAGGAATCGGTGGACATGCTGTTTTTAGAAGAAAAGGCGGACATCGATTAGAATTTCTTTGAATAAAATTTGCACATTTTTATGAGGAATTCATTTTTCAACAACTGAGCAATTTTCTGTGTTTATGCATTACATCACAGGAACATGCAAGTTGTGTGTTACAATTTTTATATGCAATCCATTACTAATACTAATATTGCTTTTCACCACTGTTACTTTTTAAATTCTTTTCAGGCATAATTTATTTTTAAGTTCTAGTCTAACCGCAGACATTGTGATCATTGTCGTAAATACGCTTGCTTACCCTTGCGTTTAGAACAACAAAGAGGTAAAATAATAAACTTAAAAGGGTTGCAGAGAAATGTGTCAGAATCAAATATAAGTAGCAACTACGAAATAACAAGGAATGTATACGTTTAAACTCTAATTATTCAAGATTAAAAAATATTCAGTAATATTAATGTTTGTTCTACAGGTGGTTATCAGAATAATGAAAACACCTAAGATTTATAAAGAATCCTTTGTTAGTATGATGTAGGACCGCTTTTGAAATATAATACAGCTTGGATTCGCCTAGGTGAATAGTGCTGAATAGTGTTTAGAGGAATATATTGTACCATTCTTCATGGAGATATTGTGAAATCTCTACAGAGATGCCGGTGGAGAATATCGATTCCATACTAAACGCTCTAAAACAGCTCAATTATATTAAGGTCGAGTGACTGTGCGGGCCAAGGTATATGTTTATCTTCATTTTCGTGTTCGTCAAACCATATTTGGATAAGTCCCGCTGCATAGATAGGTGCATTATCATCCTGGAAAATTCCATCTCCTGCAGGAAACAAAGTTTGCTTCACAGGATGAACCTGCTCACCTAAAACTTCTTTATGTTTCTCCCCAGTGATAGTTCCTTTCGATTAGTCCAGCAGAAAACCATGACACGGCTGCCCCATATCATGACTGATCCTTCTCCATGTTTGACAATTGGAAGGATAAAATATCACGATCATACACTTGTGTAGGTGCCCTTCAAACGTGTATCCGTCCTGTTGTAGGGAAAACCATGAAAGATGATTCTTCAGACCATATTACTTTCTGCCACTTATCAATCTGGACCAGGTTTTTTTAGTGTGATACAACTGTAGATGAGACTTTTCGTATTAGCATCTGTGACAAGTGGCTTGAGAATTGCTGTTCTACCGTAAATGTTCTGTTTAGGAAGGTGCCTTCTGACTGTAATACTGGACACTGTAGAATTCAGATACTGATTGAGGTCTGCAGTCACTTTTGCTGCAGTTTTTCATTTTTTAGACGTTTCAATCCGCTTCAACACCCGTCGGTCTTTTTAACTGAATTTCTCCTTCCGTCCACTATTTTGCTTTGCCGGGATTGTTTTTCCGCGCTGTGTGTATGTTTTCATAACTTTAGAACCCGTACCTATATAAAAGCGCCTAAAAATGGGATGGGACGGTCACACTTGTTCCAGCTAGATGGGCTCCAGCAATTTCTCCTCTTTGAAAATCTGAGAGGTAGGACATTTTACGCTTTTGAAAAAAAATCCAAAACTTACAGAATTTCAATAAAACTACCGCATTCTACCCGAAAATATGTACACACAGTTTTATTTATAATAAAAACTAGAAGATATTATATTTTAATGCTTTCGAAGCACATTAAAAGTGTCACTTTTATTCACAGGTGTTTCCATTATTTTGATAACCACCTGTTTTTATGATCTGTTTAATTTTTAAGACATTTTTGAACTTTCGCTCACTTGGTAATAATGGGCTTTCCGTGAGGTCAATCCTCTGTAACTCGGGTTTTTTTCCGTCAGTCAAATCAGCATTCTAAGCTAGAACAATTCATTGCTACAAGTGAGCATCACTACCAAACAACATATAAATAATCCTTGAGATAAATAATAATTATTATTAGGACAATACAGAGTCACGTAAGTACTGCTCGAATTGTAGACACTCATTTCCAGTGGCGTAACGGAGAATATTAGGGCCCCTCTGCAAAGTCAGCTTTTGGACTCCATGCCCTAATATGTACTTGGCTTCAGTCAGGCTTTGAGCCCTCTAGAACTTTTGGCCCTCAATAATGCCGGGGTGTACGTTACGCCACTGCTTATTTCTGAATTATCGCCCGGAATTATATACTCTCTTTACGTTATTAGAAGTTTTTGAAGATTTCTCTTTGGTGAGCCCAAAAATTACACCTTGTTTCAAATAAGTACCGGCCATTTCTTATTATTCATTTTGTTTTTTCTACATATCACGTTATTAATTCTAACGTTTAAATCAATAAAACTGATTGTTTGTGAATAGCAGTTAGTTTCTTTTTGAGTCCGATTTAATGACTTCTCAATCCCTACTGCGTTCAGATACTCTCCTCGGATTATTGAGTGAGTGAATGAGTGAGTGATCATTAACGTCGCACTGTTCAGCTACACGAAGGCTTTTGGTAACAGACCTCATAATTTTCAATCATACTTTTCTCCGGGAATCTTAGCGATCAGCGAGATCTCCACTTCAACCAACACGAGGAGGAGCTACCATGACAACTTTTCTACTCAATTCCCCCTTTATCTTTGCATTAATGTCTGGAAACTTAGTTGATTTTAGTGCAAAGGGAATTCATCCAACCTTTTTGTTAAAGTAACAGAACAATTTATATTAGCTTAAAGTTCCTTCAAACAAGTAATATAATTTTTTTTTTAAAGTCAATTTCTATTTAAGTCAACAAAGAAAATTTTATTTTAGTTGCTTTTTATCAAATAATTACTATTAATATAAATATGTATGTACATATAACAGAATCACAATATTAAGTGGCTATTAGTTTTTATTAATTATCATTAAAGTATCGTATGTCATCCAAAACAATCGTGCTTATAAAATTTCAGTTCAACTAAGTGCTTGAAAACGTAAAGAATTTTTTTTTTATAGTTTTGACCCAAATTGCTAAAATTGAAGCTAACGTGACCTTATCTGTAAATCTTTAAATAACTAGTTTCAGTCCATTAATTTTACTTAATTTTATTAAATTTTCGTATTACCACTCAAAACAATCGTGTATGGAAAATTTCAGCTCAAATGAGCGCCTTAAAATGTGAGAACAAAAAACTTTTAAAGTTTTGACACAAGTCGCCAAAAATGATGCCAATGTGACTGTATCTGTAATTATTTGAATAATTAGTTTTTAAGCAATTAATTTTTATTAATTATAATTAAATTACCGTGTTGTTATCCAAAACAACAGTGTTTAGAAAATTTCAGCTCAATTGAGCACTTTAAAATATATTTTATTAACAATTGAAAATTTGTTAACAAGATACATATAGGGAGATAGTGAACTCTATACAATAGGAGGAATTGAAAAACAAACAAAGCAATAATTATTTCGCTTATTTCATTCTATGAATATATCCTCCCCAGTTTTTGAGGATTTATTTCGCTTAATTAAATATTTTGATGAGCAATTTTTTTCCCTTCACTGGAAATGAAATGAAATCGAATGATAAAATTTGAAAAAGAAAGAAAAAATTATTTAAAAAAAATTTCATGTTTGTAGAATTAAATATTCTATACCTCTTCATACAAAAAAAGTAATATATAAACATACAGTTTTTATTTACCTATGGTATTATTCTAGAGGGGGACTCTCAATTTAGAATCAATTTATTATTATTCAAATGCTTGATTATAGTTAAATGGTTTTAGTTTAACTATGAAAAATGCTTGTATTTTATATGTTAATCTTTAATTTAAAATATAATAATGAAATTTTTTGCAGACTTTTTGAATGGCCGAGATAAAAATAAACAGAAAAAGGTAAGAGATAAATTTCAGTTCCTCGTGAAATTTTACAACACATAACAGGACAATATAACTAATATTACTTTCTTATAACGACCATATTTTTTATAAAAAAAAAATCAATAACTCTTTGGTCGATAAAAATGAAGTTGGATAAATGTCAAGTTTTTCTTACGCTCACATTATAAATCAATCATTTGGAAGGATTCAGTGTTGTGGTTGAAATTTTGTCCATACAGAAAATTAATTTCTATGAAAAACCAAAGCTTTTGTTTTTGACAACGCATTAAAACAAACTGAATCGCAATTCGTTTAATCTTGCTTTAAAAAATTCAAAAATTTATGAAAATAAATTTTTTTTAAAATTCAAGACAACGGACAAAATAAAATTATTGATAAATTTTAAAAAAATAAAAAAAAAAGATTTTGATTCACGCGATAATCAAGGGGAAAAAAGAATATTTTTACCAGATATAAAGACATATTAACATAATAATTTAGACTTGAGCTGTATGTATAACATTTTAAAAGGCGTGTAGCAATTTGAGTTTAAATTTTAGAATAAATATGCACAGCTTTGAAGATAAATTTAATTTCACATTTTAGCATGTATCTTAGAAGTTTATCAAGTATTCTAAAAAGTTAATAAATATTTTTTTTAAATTAATAAATAAAACTAGCGAGTTATTAACGATTTCGTATGTTGAGTTCTTCAAACCATATGAAGCTTACCTCCTACATTATTCATATGATTAACTGTTGTACTACTTTTTAACTATAAAAAACGTATTAACAGTGCCACAAAATCACAAAACTTTTAAAAATCTATTCGCGTCTCTTACAACTAGAATGAAAAATATTGATTTATTGTAAAAATATTTACATAATATATTAATATAAAATAATGTATTTATGTATAAACATGTATACAGAGATTAAAATTTAATTCACCTTACGCTCTGTGAAATGGAAACTGTATCAATAATAATAACAAAAAAACAACAAGAAGAAATCGATCGATGCGAACGTTTTTCTTTAAAAATTGTGGAACTTAATTCTTGAATGTCACTTAGAGCAGTGGTCTCCAACCCCCGGGCCGCGGACCGTTACCGGTCTGTGAATCAAATAATACCGGGCTGCAAAAGAAACATTGAATTATTTCCGTTTATTTATTGTGATGTATTTCTGTCAAATTTATGTAACTTTTTATGGAAACACTTCGTATTCCACATCCCTTTATATTCATTTTTTTGTAGTAACTGTATCTTATTATAGAGGTCATGTTTAAATACAATTGAATTAAAATTATTAAATCAAAACAATCGAAAATATAAACAAACATCCCCTCCCTCGGCAAGCTGCAGGTATTAAACATTGACCAGTCCATGACAAAAAAAAAAGGTTGAAAAGCACTTAGAGCATTTAGCTAGAGCAGTTCGCTGATATGAACAGGTACAACTTACTATTTCAATTAAGTTAATATTTATATTTTGCCTATTACAGTATATAATGAATAGATTTAATTAAGACATTCTAAAATGGAATCTGTGGTCTTATTTCATGCATTAAAGTAGCCTGCACATCTAAATGGGAGTCCTGTTTTCCACATAGATTTTACCATTCTCCATAATAACATCTACGTATAGCGGTAGCATCAAATATAGTGTTAAGCAGTGAAGTTATAAATATCAAATACAAGAAATGCCTGATTTGTCTATAAGCGATTCTAAAATAAATAGAATAAGTTTCTAATTACTTGAAGCTATTTAAATATAATTTTAATTTATTTATGTTAAGGCAGACCGCAAGAAAATATATTCTAGCAAATTAAAAAGTTATTCTAAATTTGAGTCTTTCAGGATTAAGGAAAAATTCTTTTAATCCTAATTATGAGAGATAAAATTTATTTGCAAAAGAGAAAAACTACATACTTAGAAGACTCTCATAAATATAAAACATTTCGAGCAAAATTTTAAAAATTATATTGAATCTTGTTCCACTAACAAAATTGACAGCATGTGAATAGAACCTTTGCAGCGCCAGCATCATGAACTCGCCGCCCATCCGATATAGGTCAGTGGCTGATCTGTGTGCCAGGACTGGCCTGAACCTTGCAAAAAGGCATGCGGACACAGGCCTCATCCTTTCTGTTCAGGTTGTACACCTAAAGAGACAGGAAAATGTGGGGCTTATAATGTTAACAAAAAGTACTGAACCTCATATTTTAGATCTGAGAAATACTAAAGATTAAACAGAGTGTAACTAATAGTGCCTGATTTGCAGTCTGAATAAACTATTAAAACGGGGGAAAAAGTAAATATGTCAACCTGCTGAAATTGCTCATAACAGCTGCAATGGCTGGTATTTCTTCAAATAGATTGCTCTTAATAAGGAAATTTAATCAGACAAATTGCATCATGCCTGGCTCAGAGACGATGGTCCATTACTTGGACAGCGAGCGAAACCATCTACAAAGTCGAGTCTGAGTGACAACAAAATCAGCTACCAGCTACAGTATGCATGTTCCATCTTGGAGACCTGGAAACACACTGTCAATTTGAATATTTAGGAATGGAATATAGTCTGCTTGTCTGTCACATCATCAGACGACAAGTTGTCCGAGCCAAAGTTGAAATAAGCCCCATGAATTTTTAAATGAGACATTTTTATTGAGATTGATTTTATACAGGAATTATGTAAATTGTTTACATTTTCAGAAGCCCAAATATCCAATAAACATCAAGAATAAAAGAACTGAAAAATAAAATCCAGTAATGAGTACAATGGAAAACATTAGAGCAGATCCTCCTAAGTAATACTATATTTTATTTTTAGAGGTACTGAGAACTGATTGCTGAATGCACAGTAGAGTTTCTGCCAGTGAGTCCAAGATGTCTTCAGGAGAATAAAGCCTGGAAGCCAGAGCTACACCCACATGAGTTTACAGACTAAGAACTACCAAGACATTCAAGAGAATTAGCACTTTTAAAGCTTGCCATTTGCACCTTTGAGTATTTTAATAATTGTTCAAGACATCAGATTCACACCAGCACCCCATTATTATTTTAATGGAATACACTGGCAAACCAGCAGGTGTTCCATTGGTTTTATGAACCATATTGCTCAGCTATGTTAGCTACAATTTATCCACCTGGAAAAGTCGGCCCTTGTTATGGTGTCATTGTTCTGAATAAAACTGTTTAGTCACATGATGAATTTAAAAGAGGTAAAAACTACTAATAATTTTGCACACAATGAGAGTAAGGTTGACGGTTTCACCTGGCTTTGAATAAAAAGCAAGATATCTAAAATAAGAATGTCAATTAGGAGCACGTATATGGACTAAAGGAAAACAAGGAAAAATATATTTGTCTTTATTTTTAGGTTTTCAATAATTATAGATAAAACAAAGACAATATAAATGGAATTTATTTTACAAAACAATGCAACAGATTTTGATTTAGTTTATATTACGCCTCACAGAATTATTATTTCAAATAGAAATATATTTCTTCTGTTTTGTAATCCTGGGCTAAATTTGAATTACAACATGTGTTTCACCTAATCAGCTTATAGTCTTCACTGTTGCTAATCCTGACTTTAGATTCATTTGAAAAGTATATTTTCAAAACAATAATATAATAAAATGTCTGGCTGAAAAATTTTTGACTTATAAACTTTTAAAAATATTAATAATTTAATGACCTTGTCAAATAATCAAATTTGAAATGCTCACATCTAAATTTTCAAGTGGTCAGTCCATTTGGGCTGAATCTATGAGACAAGATCATGACCCAGGCCCGCTTAATAGAGCTCCAAAATCTTCCTAATGTATTTATTTAGTTCTCCAAGAGAATTTCATTGTTAAAATATATTTGAATTTCGACAAACTTATTTGACCATCCGACGCACATTGAGCGTTAAAAAGACACTAAAGGATCCAGATGAATCCATCTATATGATTTGAAAGAATAGTAATTCAGTTGCTAATTAATAAATAAACATTAAATCTGTTTTGAGTTGACGTAACTGTCGAAAATAAAAATATTTCAGGTCAACCCATTTTGTCTGAATTAAATGCATTAATAATATGCATATTGATAAAGCTCACTGTAGTCCTTTATAGGTAAATATAACAACATAAAATATTTTATGGAAAACAGTAACATATACATGGATGATATTGCTTGTTTGAAGATTCTGGCCCACTATTATTCATAAATATATTAATTCTTGTTAATAATTCCTACAGTCCCAAGTGCTTAAACAAAGATTAAAAGGTATTTAATTTTTATCTTGTCTAAATTTATCATTAGTCTTTATGCAGTGCCGGGTGAGTAAAAGAAGAGCAGACATTTACGGCCACAAGAAGGAAAACACGTCTGCATGTACATTTAGGGTTAAAGACAGTGCACGTCTACCGGGATGAGAAGGCAGAAAAGAGAAAAGAAAGAGATGATTCAAACCAAGGAATCTTGGAGAACCACTTAGAAATAAATAGCATGAACACCTACCTTTCTAATATATTAAAAACTGCGGAATTTTTATTGGCAAATGTAGTTCTTGACTCTAAAAATTTTTCAGAAAGAGGATGAGAAGGCTTTATATATAATTTTGAAAGTGAGAACTGGGAGAAAATAAACATTTGAAATGTATAAATAAATTTTTATTAGGTAATTAAGAAAAAGGTTTAATCTAAAATATGCTTTATTTTTAACCTGTTGGGTTAAACCCATGCACGAATACATGATATTCATGAAATCAAGGTTTCCAACAATTACTCATGTTGTCAATAACGCCGACAATCCTGTATTTCCGCAGAAACTGATGAAAAGAGAAATTGAACAATAATAATGCATATAGGGCAAAGAATGAACTGGTTTTAAATGATGAGCATGCATAGTAAAATAATGTAATTCTGTGACTTGAAAACTTTAGAATCTTGTCACTGAATGTTTGATCCACAGAAGTATGAAACTAAAATTAGATCTAACTAAATATTAAAATAGAAGTCTGATGACGGTTTAAACCCTAACGAAGAACACGCGTGATTGCTTCCTGACATCAGAACCACCATTGGTCAGAACCCACTATTTGATCCGAAATAAAATAGCTGTTCACTTTCAAAATTTAGGTATCGTAATGAATTTCTAATCTTGTTACCACATTTGGTCGCAGCACATAAATGATAGATTAAACGTATCAAGATGAAAAGTTCCACTTATGATGTCTATGATAATGTCAGCAGCAATACGTAACTGAAACGTTGCCCGATCACGAT
>BMAO01003066.1:0-29355 GCA_019973975.1 Trichonephila clavata | reverse complement strand
GGAAAAATGAGTGCTGGAGGCAGGAGGAATTTTTACACGTTATTACTCCAAGAAAGCGTGAAGAAAAACTGAAAGGAAATTATTACCCCAACGAGATACAGAAATTGTAATTATATGAATCAACTTATCGGCTTGGTGGGGTTAATCCCTACCAAAATCTTGTTATATTAAAACTTTTACCTATATATAAAAATATTTTTTTCTCTTTGAATATTTTAACCTATTTGACTTGGTGGGCATCCCCCACCAAAATCTGTTTGCTGCTTATTTATGTGAACTTTATATGTGAGTATTTTAATGATTTTTAAAATTTAACAATTGATTGGCGCAGCTTAGCCGAAATCGGCTCTTGCGCCATTAAATTCTACACTCACTCACTCACGCCCACTTTTGTTTTCTTCTTCCGTAAATTTCTTCAAAATATTCAATAAAATTTTTTGCTTCTTCGTTTGTTGTATATTTTTGTACAAAATCTTCATACATACGTTCAAAAGTTACTACATGTATTTCATTCACCAATTGCTTCAATTTATCACTCATCTCCTTCTTCAATTTATGTTTTTTATTTTAACATTCAGATTTCTGTTCCAACTTCGTGACACATGCCAACTGCACAGCAAAATAAACTCTACTTTTTTTGTCTCAAATGAGGGAGTCTATTTTTTATTTCTTCAAATATGGTTCCAGGTCATCACACTACTTACTATATTTGAATAACTGACTGCAATTGGTAACCCTTCATGGTTGTCATCACTTACCATAATTGTGGTCAACAGGTAACCATATTGCTGTGCCATGGGTAGAATCCATCATTATTATATTTTTTCCATACAGTTCTAGCAATTCTAATTGTGGTTCAGTCATTGTGCAGACAATGAAATCCTGCTTTTGATGAGTGGATTATTTGCAAGAGAAAACCAAGGGGTTTGTAAATCAAAACAGGATTGTAGGGGAGTCCCTTTGCATATTTTATCACAACAGTGAAACACATCGTTCTTCTGGCCTCCACGAGGAGAACCCGATCTTTATTTGTTTCTGCAAAAATTCAAAATGTGCACACATAATACAAGAATGTTTACATATATACATAGCATTTCATGCAATTTTTTGAGAATGATACAAATTAGAATAACAAAATTTGTTACAAAAAAATAATAGGAGAAACAAATTTCACCCTGGAGTGTATTTTCGTCCTCAGTTTGTTTTATTAGATTTTGTCCGTATGATAAAGAATAAATCCCTCCTTCGGTAAGGTACTTTTTGTCGTAAAAAACGGAGGAGTCCGATTTTGTTTTGAGTCACAATATATTCAAGATGTGGCTTTTGGTAATGATTGAACGTTGCGTTTGTCTAACGCATCCTTCGTTGAGTAAAACGTTTTTATACTATTCAATCTGAAAATTTTTTTTAATGTTGATTTTCTTACACTTTTGCCGTTTCTTACATTTATCTCCATATAAAAATGCGTACATTTTTGCTTTTAAGGCGACAAATTCTCGAATTTTTTGAATAGTTTCGCGTTTTAAAAATCCCAAGCGACCCCTATTTGATTTCGTCGAATAAGAAATGATCACCAGATAGTTGCTCAGATCAAAAATTTTACTTAAATATTTTCTTAATAACGTCTTCGGTTTTTAACAGAAATGTATAGATAATCCGTGTCCATATAGAGAAGGCTACTTTTGGGTCCATATATTTTTTTAAAGTTTGAATAATACAATTTGTAGATGCGTAATTTAAATAGTTCGAGCATGCAAAATCGTCTGTAAATTGGTTTGTCTAATATCAAATTGTTTTTTTTTTGTTTTCATTTTAAATAGAACTATATTTTCGTTAATCGGTTCAAAGTAATCCAATAAAGTACTAGAGATTTTTTTTCCAATCCTTTTCAGTAACTGATCCCAGGACAGATATTTTTTCCCTGTGATTAAGAATCAGGCGACCGAAAAAGAATTTAATTTTTTGCAAAAAGAGCGAGTGAATTCTTCGGTTGCAGCTTTCTTTTTTTCGTTGTTAAAATGAATGTACTCTTTAAGTCAAGGGCGTGTAAATGCGAGTATTTTGTGAATCCTTTCTATAATCATTCCTTGTTCGATATAAAATTTTACATTCAAATAATGTGTTATATAATTTTGGGGGGGGGGGTAGAAATTGTGAGTTAATTTTTAGCATTGAAATATATGTTTTAAGTTAATTTTATCAGATAATTTTTTAGCGTACGGCGATAGCATTTCGTATGTACAGATATAGGACAAAATAATAGGAACACCTGTGAAAAAATGAAAATTTTTAACTAGTAAGTTGTTGGGCCACCTTTGGCCTGAATGACTGCTTGCATTCGACGTGGGATTGTTCTTGAACAAAATTCATAGGAATTTGCACTCATTCTTCGTGCAGGATAGTCTCGAGTTCAAATAGTGTGCGAGGAGGTGGGAACCGATGTTCTCTAAATAACCACACAAAGGTTAAATGATATTGAGATCAGGGACTGAGGACACCAGGTTAGATGTTCCACTTCATCATCATGCTCATGTAACCATGTTTGAACACTGCGTGACGTGGGAACAGGGGCGTTGTCGTCTTGGAACACAGGACGTTCTCCTGGAAAGAGTCTGAAGCATAGGGTGAAGATGATCTGCGAGAATGCTTCGATAATGGTTGCCTGTGATCATCCCCCTCAAGACAACGAGAGGCTCCAACCCGCGGGAAGATATTGCTGCGCAAACCATCACAGAACTCCCTCCATGTTTCACAGTTGGAACCAGGCAATCAACATGAAATGCTTCTGTCGGTGTTCGCCAGACGAACACACGTCCTGTTGTCTTGAATAATGTAAATCAGGATTCGTCAGACCAGATGACTTGTTCCCATTGTAGTTGCGTCTAGTTTAGGTGGTCTCGGCACCACTGTAATCTCTTTGCAGCATTCAGCCCCGAAACTAACTGTTTTCGAATAGCTACTCTGCTATGGATGTTCGCAGCATGCAACTCTCGTTGAATAGTTTTCATGGATACGGGGTTAAGAAGGTGGGTGTTCATCTCGGACGTTATGTGGGGTAGTGTAGTCTTGCGATTTCGGGCGACTATCCTCTTCAACACCCGTCTTTCACTATCCTTCAACTTCAACTTTCGCCTACTGTTGTGCTTCGCAGAAGACACCTTACTCAGGTTTGTGTATGCTATATAACCCTTGACACAGTGGTCCTTGAAACACCCACAAGGTTGGCTGTTCTGGATCCGGAGTCTCCAGCGAGGCGAGCTCCAATTACTATACCTCTTTTCACATCAGAGAGGTCGCACATAATCCCGCTTAGCTAGGAACAGAATTTTCTCAAGCAACTTTCACACTGTAAAATACTTGACTGATACTTTCCTATTCGTCGCCACTAGGTGGCCTACTGTTTCGACACGTGGCAGCTGTTTATTGGGCGATTGAAGTAAGACTTTTTCTTTAAATGAGTGTTCCTATTATTTTGTCCTATACCTGTATCTTATTTTGATTTTTGTGCCAAAGTTATTCTCGACGAGTCCTTACCTGGAGAGAAAATGGAACTCACTTTCATCCCTCTTACGCAACAAAAATCGGCAGATTTGGTGGCAAAGGAATCTTTGTGTGTGGTGACTTTATGTTGGGCAGTCGTACTTTTTCGCTGCTTGTAATGTCAACTCACAATGCTATAAGGGGGATACCTTGGAAGCCTATGTGAGGTTTTTCTGTGTCCCTTTCTAGAGCTTCCCTTTTGACCGCCTCCAGCAGATAATACGGGGTATTGTGGAGCGGCAAACATCAGTGTTGGACACCACGAAAATGGGGGCCTGTTCTTTTCAGTAATGAGTTGAAATATGCTGAAGTGATTCTCGTCGAGTCCTCACCTGGGGAGAAAATGTAACTCACTTTCATCCCTCCTACGTAACAAAATCGGCAGATTTGGTGGCAAAGGAATCCTTGTGGATGGTGACTTTATTTTGGACAATCGTAGTTTTTTGCTGCATGGTAATGACAACGCGCAGCACTATAGGGGTGATACGTTGTAAACCTATGTGAGGTGTCCCCTCACACTCAGTAATGAGTCGAAATATGCCAAAGTGATTGTCGTCGAGTCCAACCTGGGGATAAAATATAACTTACTTTCATCCCTCCTAGGTAACAAAAATCGGCAGATTTGATGGCAAAGGAAGGAATCCTTGTGGGTGGTGACTTTATGTTGGGCAATCGTAATGTTTCGCTGCGTGTAATGGCAACTCACTTCGCTATAGGGGTGATACCTTGGAAGCCTATGTGAGGTGTTTCTGTTTACTATGGGCCCGGACTACATTTTTATGGACGACATTGCGTGTCCATACCAAACTCACATTTTTGATGAATTCCATGAAGGAGCTGATATTCGCCGTATAGATTGACCCTCAAGGCTCTCTAGATAACAATTCTGTTGAATATGTTTGGGATGATCTAGGAAAAGCCATATCTTACCATAGCTCCCCTCACAGGATTCCAAAGGAGTTAAAAAAATCCCGCATTTGGAAAAATGGGCTTTGTTACCATCAATACTTATTGACAACCTCATAAACAGGATAACAGCTCGTTGTTAGGCTTGTACAGCAGTTTACAGTGGTCACACTCCATGTTAGACAGACTTTTCCGAGCTAAATGCTTTTGTCTCTGATTCATGATTTCACACTTTTTGATATGATTTATATTTAATTCACAATTAAACTCCTTTTCCGTATTGTTATGTTGATATATTCTTTCTGAGGTTTGAAAAATATTTCTGTGCACACTTCAAATTTTAGACTATATTGTTAAGAAATATTGTATAGCTCGTTGCCTAATGACCTGATGGTCAATGGTCAGGCATTTGATAAATAATATTAAATTTCTGTGCCAAATTTCGTGGCAACACAATAAACTTCATCAATTTTCACAAATTTTATGTTTCTGACCTTGATTTTAGGTATGAGTGTATGTTTCGCAAAAAATCAATAAATATTGTCTTTTGCTAAATCAAATTTAAACACTCTATTTTTCTTATAATAATAAGGACTAAATAAAATTTTACTTATCTCTTATCCTTGTGCATAGAACGTCAGACGGTCCGAGTTCAAGCTATGGTGTAAACAAAGTCTTCAAATAAAAATGATATCCAAAAATTGTACGCAGCCGCTGTACTTTTTAAGTTACTACTTTAATTGGACATAATACTGCAATTACACACACGAATCAAAAGAACATTTATTAATAATTTTAAATTATATACTAGAGACTAAAACTGCATGGGGCATTTCGTTATATTTCTTTTCTACTACTGATACAAAACAAAACGAAAAAACATTGTTCCCACGCGCATGCGTGGATTTAGAGTTCAGTGACCGGTGGTGAGGGAGTGTTACCAGACACAACATTCTCCAACCTTCGAGTTTCTCGAGTTCCAGAAACTCAACCTCGTTGTTTCCATAGTAGTATATATCTGGAGAGAGAGATTGAAAGTTTTTGCGAATGTCCAGTTCTACAGATAACTCTAGGGGTACAAGTCGATATATGGGGCGGAAAAATTTATCATTCTTCATCTTCAACTTAGTTACTTCTCTGAGAGTCTGGCTCCAATACTGCAAACTATTAATTCAAGTCGAGGAATAGAAATGTTTCTGAAAAGTACAATTCTAAACCGAGCTTGCACCATTTGACATGTGACTTCTCAATCATCTTCAAACCTCAGAAAAACACAACAGCATAGGATTTTTTGAAAGCATCACGATGTAATGAGTGTAATGAGACTTGCTGGTTCCATTGAAACATATGTTAGTCTCTGTGGTATGTTTATTTTTTCCTGGTCAATAATTTGTTTATTCCGTTTGTTGAACTTCTTCGTACTATCATAAGGCAGTTTTGAATCCCATGAGTCTTTAATTGACCAGCACTCTTGCAAAAGTAATTTTCCTGTAGGGTCGAATGTTTTATGGGTCAAAGATAAATTTATTTTTTGGTTACTGTCTCTTCAATTTCTAGCCCCTCAGGGGGCTCGCCTTCTGTAGGTGAGTACGGGTGTCACAATCCCGAGGTACCCTAGTGATCTTTTTCTTTACCCGAGGGGTTTACTGTCTTTGGTAAACACGGGATTCACAAACCCGGGGTATCCTAGTGATCTTTTTCTATTTTCGACTATCTTTCTTGTCATTCAATTCATTCTTTCTTTCTCTTCCCGTCTAGACCACAGATTAAAATTTTTTATATACTTATGAGTAGTATTCAACTTTTCTTTATTTTTGATTGAATTATGTAATTCATATTGTTACTAACAGTTTAGTTGCATTTTGCAAAGTATTCATTTGGATTCATTTGTTTAATTTTCTGTATTTTTGATATTTGTGTTTTACCAATAACGTTGTTTATCAACCCGCATGTTTGCCGTGTGCGGCGTCCCGTAAGGAGGAAAATGGTGTTCTGGGGATACCTTTGCGTTCCCTTTGGCCCACGCTTCGCTGTAGACGGGAGGCAGGAGTGAGCCCGCTCCTGTCAATCGGCTGGTGATGAGTCTCTTCGGAGACGTTGCTGTAGGGTTAGTGCTGCAGATAAGGGGTAGCGGGTTTACCCGTTGGATCCTCACCCTGATGCTGTAGCACTATATTCTGGGTGTCCTCCAGGTAAGTGCCGTGCCTGGCATTTGCCAGATGACCGGCATACTGCCTCCCTTGTTGGACTCCGTGGTGGGTGGAGGCACGCCAGAATGAAGGTTTTTACACGCTTATGGATCCTATGCAGAATGGCCCGGGTAAAGGCCTTATTTTACCCACATTAACCGTTGATCAATTTGCAACAAATTCAAGGTTTTTTACTTATTTCCATGCCTAATAATCAAATGTCTACCAAATCTTCTTTCGCAATTCATAAAGCTTTAATAGGAATAGGTGTTTAACCGAAATCTATAAAACGATTGAGATCCGGGGATCTACTTATCGAAACGAATTCTGCTGTACAAACGAAGCTTTCTTACTTGCAAAAACATTTCTCGATTCTCCTGTAAATATAAGCCCACATAAATCTCTTAATACATCCCGCGGTGTCATATCTGAACCTGATCTGTTTACCACCTCTCAAGGGGAAATTCTCGAGTGGTTTTCCGACCAGGGTGTAATACAGGTCAGAAGAATCACAATAAAAATAGATGCAAATATTATTCCAACCAAACACCTAATTTTAACCTTCAATAGCCCAAAACTACCCACATCCGTAAAAGCCGGCTACCTGAACTGTAAAATACGCCCATACATATTAAATCCTCTGCGCTGTTTTAAGTGCCAGAGGTTCGGGCATTCACAAACTTCCTGCCGTGGACAACTGACGTGCTCTAGATGTGCATCTGTTGGACATGCTTCCTCAGATTGCAATCTAGAGCCGAAATGTATAAACTGCTCACAGATCCATTCATCAGATTCTAAATTATGTCCTAAATGGAAAATAGAGAAACAGATACAGGAAATAAAAACAAATAAAAATATTTCATATACAGAAGCACGTAAATTAATAGTTCCACAATTACCTCAAACTTATGCTCAAGTTGCCAAACCCTCTACTATAAATAAGTCTACACAAACCGATGAAAATATAACAAAAATAAAATGCTCACCTTTAAATTTACTTAAACCAATTTCATCCCTCCTAAAACCAGATATACCAGCATCCACTCCTGCTGTTTCCACATCATCTTCAACCCAAGCACACCTCTTGCCCTCAATCTCTTCAATAGCCACTAGAGTATCAGAGCCCCAGCCACTAATTCCTATTTCTGCTGCAATACTTTCCACTACCAACCCTATGTTCAGCCCTCTCTATGGAAACTTCATCAAACATATCCGCTTCCACATCCAACTCCTGTACTCAACCCCCTTCGGCATCTATAATACAATATTTAAAAAAGAAATGTCCAAAAACGCGAACAAGAAGGAAAAAGTTTCTACAAAAAGTAAACAAAACAGCCATACATATAAAAATGGCACCACACATACCGATAAAGAGTTCTCCCGTACAGACTTCCGAAGAAGAAGAAGAAGAGGACATGCTCATATATGATGTCGAAGCAGAAGAGGACGAAGTAATGGAAAAAAAATATTTAACTCCGACCAAGCACCGGAAGGGACGTGATTGAATCACACTTATCGGACTTGGTGGGGGTAATCCCCACCAAAAACTTGTTATTAGCAATTTTTACTTAAAATATTTTATATTCGATTTTCTTTTTCTCAACTGTCTTAACCTTATCTGATTTGGTGGGGTGTGCCCCACCAAAATCTGATTGTTATTTATTTTTTTGTGTGAGCTTTTAACAATATTTGAGGATTTTAAATGGATTTTTAGTATTTTAACGATTGATTGGCGCAGCTTAGCCGAAATCGGCTCTTGCGCCATTAAACCGTACATTCACTCACTCTTCAATTTCTAACGGGCTTCTATCGTCACAAGATAAGGTATCTTCTCGAGTATTCCAGAGAAGTCGTACCAAAGGAACATTTTCATAACTTTATTCCGTATTGTCTAGATCATCTGAATTGTCAGGATATCTATTGCAGCTCTATCCTCATAAATCAAATTGTGCTGATAAGAAATTTTGAGATTCATATCGAAAATTTTCAAATTTTTCTACAGAGTTAAAACTTGCCCAGCAGTTATCTACATATAAGGACGGCAACATGTTTGATCTCTTCAGGTACATGATTTGAATGAGGAGCAAGTGTTGCAGCTAAAAGAAAAGAACTACTTATTACGCCGAAGAATACACGAAAATGCCTATAGATGATCACTTTCTCAGCATCGTTATCTTTTTACCAAATAAATCTCAAGTAATCCCCTTCATGTTCATTGAGAGATATCTATAAAAATGCTTTGCTAATATCTGCATTTGCGCCAATTTTTCCTATTCTAAAAAGAATCATATCTGAGGGAATAAGTTCAGTAAGATTTGGTCATTTATTGATGCAGTCGTTTATAGAAACGGAGCCTTTAACTTGCGCTGAGGTGTCAAAATCAGGCCTAATTTTTGTAGTAGAATTTTGTTTCAGCACTGCTCTATGAGGTAAGTAATGACCCAGCGCCTCTGGTGTACTTTTCTCGTAATGTTCAACCTGTTCAATAACTCCATCTCTTTCTCATTCGTTAAAAACTTGTTCATAATCTTTAAGATTGCCAAAATAATTTTAATAGTATATTTAGGCGCTTTGGGGCCAAAGCTGTATTAACCTGAAATAGTGGGATATTGGTCTAGCCAAGAAATATGTGCTTTATATCTACCGCCAATTTCTCTAATTATAGTTTCTTCAAAATGTTTTATCTTCTTAATGTTAGCTCTTGTGCTTCCTCCTTAGACTCCCCCTCAGGGGGCTCACCTTCTTTAGGCCAGTACGGGTGTCACAATCCCTTGGTGCCCTAGTGATCTTTTCCTTCTCCAACGGGGTTTACTGTCTTTGGTAAACACGGGTGTCACGACCGCAATGTATCCTAATGATCTTTCTATTTTCTCGACCCCCTTTCTTGTCATTCAATTTTTCCTTTACTTCTTTTCACATCTAGATCATAGCTTAAAAGATATTAAATGTACTTGCGTGTGTAAATGTACTTCTGTTATATATTTATTTAATTTAATGACTTATCCATTATTAATAACATATTTTTTTTTTTACATTTTGTTTTAACTTCTAAAACAATATTTTTTTCTTTTTAAGTTCTCTTAAATTTTTCCTATGTTTCTTTGTTTTGGGGTCTGTGTTATGAATCGATTCACGGATTCTGCATTTATCTAAATGCTTATATCCCCGTAAGGTAAACACCCCATGATTTTCAATATTCATCTTATTAAAAACTTTGAGGGACTCATTTAATCCCTCATTGAAATGTATAACAGCATCATACGACCCAAATTTAATTGTTTTGAGCGAAACAAATACTACTTTCGGTACTCTTTGCCAAACTATTCCGTTAAAACACTCATTTGCATTTTGCGTGCATCTATGTGAGCATTTACTTAATATCTGTTTGTCACATAGTTCTAAATATACTGGTTTAATTTTATTTAAAACATCATTTGATAAACCAGCATATTTTGTGGTACATTTTGTTCCATTTGCCACCCCCCGCTGAAAATAATACCTCCAGCTGTCTTTCCCTATTGGGCATTGACCATGCATCGGTTTCTTATCACTTGATGCACAGTGATATAACGCAGCAATTACATTTTGCTGCATGGCATTTAAGTTACCGACATTACTGCCTACAACAATTCTGTAGTAATTTTGAAGTCGGTCGATAAAATTATCAGTTAATTTGCCTTTACCAGACAGTCCTTTATGTTTCGTTTTTAGCTTTCTTAGACGCGAGCCCACTCTCTTTTGTACATGGCCAATGCACCCAAACTTGGTCACACTGTGCATTCCATAAGTGTCTTTCACACTCATGAAAGCTTTTGAGCCACCATCCCCATAATATTGAGTGTTTTGAAGTCCGAGGTTTTTTTCAGACCGAAGAAATATTCGTGAAGCCCCCACAATTTCCATTTTTGATGAAGATCCCGTGAAGTTGCTCTGACACACATATGTGGTCGGCTTTTGACGACTCATATTAAGAGTTTCTTGGCATAGTCTGAAGTCTCTTACATGTAGGGCAGTAGGACGACATAACTTCTACGTCTAACACCTTATCAGTATCAGCTGATATTGCAGCAACGCAGCCATTCATAGACGTATAGCATCTACGCTGCCATGTGCCATCCACAAATATGCCACATTTTACAAAATCAGATGAAAGATTTTGTTTTATCTCCACAATTTCAGTAGCAGCTTTTTTTTTTTGGATTCCTCGGCTACTTCCTGAACCACTTTTAAAAGCTTTGCTTTCTCATTTTTGAAAGCAGTTTTGGTCAGTCGAGGCAAATTTAATGTTGAGCATAATTTAAATGCACCAGCAAAACCCTTTTGCCTATCTTCCGCGTACCATATACTAGCCTGATATTTATGACTGGTGCATCTACAACTTTTGATGAAGCAAATGCAAAGAAAAAGTCACAGCATTCACATTTTAAAGTAAATTGAGAGCATAATCCATACATGGAATCCTCAAAAAGCTCTACTTTTTCAGCAAAACATTTTGGGCAGCAAAGTTGAGAAAATGCTTCCACAATAAGCTCAATATCAATGATTCTGTTACCAAACAGAGGACCAGGCATTTCATCTGCAGTTGACATACTCTCATTTCCCAATTTTGAAGAGCTAGCAGTGCATTCAGGAACAGGTGTTGAATTGCTGTTATTTTCGGAAATTTTTGTGTATTTATTTCCATAAAATTGTCTCTTACGCTTTCTAATACTTTTAACAATTTTCAAGCAAAAATAAAACAGAAAAAAATTAATAAATAACTTTCTACGCTGTCGATTCTTTCAGTATGAAAATCAAACATATGTAAACAAAGTCACTAAACAAAAAATTTGCTGCCAGATTTTATACATGAAAAAGGAAAAATGTATTTCCAGATACATTTATATTTATTCTCAAATATTTTATTTTAATTTCTGACTAAATATTTGTATATTAATTTTTATATTTAATGTCATATACCATGAAAGAGAAACGTAAACAATTTGGGCCACTTCCGGTTAGCAGAAAGGCATTTTTGGACAGAGAAATTCATGATCAAGTAATATTAAAAAAGCTGTAACTTGGCTTCTAATTAAGCTAGAAACAAAATTTTAACAGATTTAGAAAGATAAAAGATTGAATTTTAATATTTGATCAAAAACGAAAAATCGATATTTTGACCGAAAATTGAGTTTTAAAGGTGTTCTGTCACCTTAAATGTGTGTAAATGTACTTGTGTTATATATTTATTTAATTTGATAACTTATCCATTATTAATAACATTTTTTTTTTACATTTTGTATTGCGTTAATTTAGTGCCTTTTTTCTTCCGATTCTTTAAATATTTTTCTTTTGTTGATTTATTCTTTTTCGACTAACACCGACAGATCTTGAACTGCGCTTCAACCTGATAAAACAATATCTAGGGTTTGTCGAACCAGAACGACGGTATTTTAATACTTACACCGCTTGCTTCCAATTTTTCCGTTTCTGTCTTGTTGAATGATCCGGAAAGACTAGATTAATACTGGGTTACCAAATATTAGGTGCTTTTTACTAGCACTCAGTTTAAATAGGTGAATTCAGGTTGCTAAATTTTAAATAAAATCCTCAGATTTTCATAATCTACTGGATCTTCATTTCACGTGCATCCTCTAGACCAGCATTTCCCAACCTTTTTTGGCCAAGGCACACTTGTCGCGGGGGAAAAAATCACGAGGCACACCACCATTAGAAAATGTTAAAAAATTAACTCTGTGCCTATACTGACTATAATAAAGTAATTCTCTTGAATAGGAATCAAATAAGCACAAAGAAAGTATTTTATAATTACTTTATTATGAAATATTAAGTAAACAGAATAGTGAAAAATTATAAAATACTTTCAGTGCGAAACCTGGGCCTGTTTGGCTGAACACAAAGCTGATATTCTGGCTGGAGTCGAAGAAAGACACACACGTAGCTCTTCGTCAACAGTTCTCAGTCTCTCTCTGTATTTGGTTTTCATAGCAATCATGCTTGAAAAGCTAATCTCACACAGATATGTAGTGGAAAAAGGGAGCAATGTCAAAATAGCTTTGTTTGCCAGAAGGGGGAACTCCTTGGCAGTATCCAACCAAAAACTGTCCAAAGGTAGATCAGCAAATCTTAGCTTGCAACCACGATTTTGTCTCAGTTCAATTAGTTCCTCCTGCTCCTGTAAAGTCATTTCCTTTCCAACAACTGATGCTGAGCTATAAGGGTCCCTAACCCAGTCAAGGCATTCAGTGGAGACTGAAGAGAAATAAAATGACAACTTCTCCTCAAGAGTTTTTAAATGCTTAACTATTATCTCACACAGTGCAGCAGTGTGAACACCTTGCCATTGCATGGTGAGTGTGAACATTTCAAGATTGCCACTTTCCACGTATTGATGCCAGAGTTGCACCTTTGAACGGAATCCATTTATTTTATCTGTACTTGTAAGCAGGTTTTCATTTCGGCCTTGCATTCGGGTGTTCAATTCATTCAGATGATGAAATATATCTGCCAGGTATGCCAGCCTTGCACACCACTCATCACTTGCAAGCTGCTTTGCGTAATCTGACCCCTCATTTGTCAGAAACACTTTAAGTTCCTCCCGCAACTCATACACACGAACCAAGACCTTGCCACGCGACAACCACCGGACCTCCGTATGAAACAGCAAGGTTTTATGCTTTGCTCCCATCTCCTCACACAAAGCTGCAAATATGCGACTTTTCATGGGTCGTGACTTCACAATGTTTACCATGCGCACAACATCATCCCCTCAGGGGGCTCACCTTCTTTAGGTGAGTACGGGTGTCACAATCCCGAGGTACCCTAGTGATCTTTTCCTTTAACCAAGGGGTTTACTGTCTTTGGTAAACACGGGTGTCACGACCCCGGTGGGCCCTAGTGATCCTTCTCTATTTTCGACCCTCTTTCTGTCATTCAATTTTTCCTTTACTTCTCTTCACGTCTAGATCACAGCTTAAAAAATATTAAATTTACTTGTATGTGTAAATGTGTGCGTTATATATTTATTTAATTTGATTACTTATCCATTAATAACATATTTTTATTTTGTATTGCGTTAATTTAGTGTCTTTTTTCTTCAGTTTCATTAATTATTTTGCTTATGTTGATATTCGTTTTCGACTAACACCGTTGGTTTTCCGACCCGCATGTTTGCCGTGTGCGGCGTCCCGTAAGGAGGAAAATGGTGTTCTGGGGATACCTTTTGCGTTCCCTTTGGCCCACGCTTCGCTGTAGACGGGTGGCAGGAGTGAGCCCGCTCCTGTCAATCGGCTGGTGATACTTCTCTCCGCTGTCCTCGGAGAGACATTGCTGTAGGGTTAGTGCTGCAGATAAGGGGTGGCGGGTTTACCCGTTAGATCCTCGCCCTGATGCTGTAGCACTATATTCTGGGTGTACTCCATGTAAGCGCCGTGCCTGGTTTTTGCCAGATGACCGGCACACTGCCTCCCTTGTTGGACTCCGTGGTGGGTGGAGCCACACCAGGATGAATACCATCTATCTTTCATGGATCCTGAAATTTCGTGCCCGGGTAAAGGCCTCGTTTTACCCAACCTTAACCTTGATCAAATTGCTAAACAAGTAAGATTTTTGTTAATATCCTTGGAAAACAATGAAATGTCCAAAAAGTCACCATTTACAATTCATAAGGCACTAATAGGAATAGGTGGCGAACCTAAATCAGTAAAACGCTTACGATCCGGTGATTTA
Organism: Trichonephila clavata; assembly: GCA_019973975.1. Taxonomy (NCBI): domain Eukaryota; kingdom Metazoa; phylum Arthropoda; class Arachnida; order Araneae; family Nephilidae; genus Trichonephila; species Trichonephila clavata. Next base: position 14,992 of record BMAO01003066.1, on the reverse strand, counting down.
TTTTTTGAAACATGTTCTGCTTTACAAACGAAGTCTTTTTTACTTGCCAAATCTTTTCTTGATTCTACCGTAAGAATAAGTCCTCACAAATCTCTAAATACTTCTCGTGGTGTCATTTCTGAACCTGACTTGTTGAACACTCCTGATACAGAAATCCTTGATGGATTTTCTGATCAGGGCGTGATTCAGGTCAGGAGAATTACAATAAAAAAAGATGCTACAATTATCCCTACAAAACATATCATTTTAACTTTCAGCAGCCCCTCTCTACCCAAAACTATTAAAGCTGGTTATTTTGATTGTAAAATCCGTCCATATATTCCGAATCCTCTGCGCTGTTTTAAGTGTCAGAGGTTCGGACACTCACAAACTTCCTGCCGGGGGCAATTGACGTGCTCTAGATGTGCAACTGTTGGACATCCTTCCACAGATTGCAGTCTGGAGCAGAAATGCGTTAATTGTTCACAGCCTCATTCCTCCGTTTCAAAACTGTGCCCTAAATGGAAGATCGAAAAAGAAATACAAACCATTAAATCTAATAAAAATATATCATATGCAGAAGCCCGAAAATTAATAGCCCCACAACCATCTCAAACCTACGCTCAGGCTGCCAAATCCATAACTGTTAGCAATTCCACACAAACGGATGAAAATATAACAAAAATAATTTGTCCACCTTTAAAATTACTTCAACCAACTTCATCCATCTTGAAACAAAATACATCAATATCCTCATCATCGTCAACCCAAACAAAGCTCTTGCCTGCCGCCTCTTCAATAGCAGATACAGTGTCGGAACCTGTACTTTCCACCACCAATAATATGTTTTCACCTATTGAATCCTCTTCCAAATCAACTATTCAACCCTCTTCTGTTGTTGTTGAAACTCCCACCTGTACAACATCTAATACCATAGCTGCTTCCTCAGAATCCAATAGCTTAGCATCAACAGATACAACTTCTGTATCTCAGGTTTCAAAACGTCGTAAAAAAAAGCTTCCTACCAAAAACATATCTAACACTGTTAAACCTAAAATAGAGATAAAAATGGCACCCCATAAACCGAAAAAAAGCTCACCTTTTCAGGACACCTCAGATGAGGACATGATTATGTATGACGTAGAAGAAGAGGTGGAAACACCGAAAAAGAATATAATAAAACACTTGTCGGAAGAGTACTGGAAAAATGAGTGCTGGAGACAGGAGGAATTTTTACACGTTATTACTCCAAGAAAGCGTGTAGAAGAAACTGAAAGGAAATTATTAACCCCGACGAGAAACAGAAAGTGAAATTATTCAATCATACTTGGTGGGGATAATCCCCACCAAAATCTTGTTATATAAATACTTTTACCTAGATATAAAAATATTTTTTTTCTTTGAATTATTTTAACCTTATTTGACTTGGTGGGGCATTCCCCACCAAAATCTGTTTGCTGTATATATGTGTGAACTTTTATATGTGAGTATTTTTAATGATTTTTAAAATTTTAACAATTGATTGGCGCAGCTTAGCCGAAATCGGCTCTTGCGCCATTAAATTCTACACTCACTCACTCACGCCCACTTTTGTTTTCTTCTTCCGTAAATTTCTTCAAAATATTCAATAAAATTTTTTGCTTCTTCGTTTGTTGTATATTTTTGTACAAAATCTTCATACATACGTTCAAAAGTTACTACATGTATTTCATTCACCAATTGCTTCAATTTATCACTCATCTCCTTCTTCAATTCTATGTTTTTTATTTTAACATTCAGATTTCTGTTCCAACTTCGTGACACATGCCAACTGCACAGCAAAATAAACTCTACTTTTTTTTGTCTCAAATGAGGGAGTCTATTTTTTATTTCTTCAAATATGGTTCCAGGTCATCACTACTTACTATATTTGAATAACTGACTGCAATTGGTAACCCTTCATGGTTGTCATCACTTACCATAATTGTGGTCAACAGGTAACCATATTGATGCGTGCCATGGGTAGAATCCATCATTATTATATTTTTTCCATACAGTTCTAGCAATTCTAATTGTGGTTCAGTCATTGTGCAGACAATGAAATCCTGCTTTTTGATGAGTGGATTATTTGCAAGAGAAAACCAAGGGGTTTGTAAATCAAAACAGGATTGTAGGGGAGTCCCTTTGCATATTTTATCACAACAGTGAAACACATCGTTCTTCTGGCCTCCACGAGGAGAACCCGATCTTTATTTGTTTCTGCAAAAATTCAAAATGTGCACACATAATACAAGAATGTTTACATATATACATAGCATTTCATGCAATTTTTTGAGAATGATACAAATTAGAATAACAAAATTTGTTACAAAAAATAATAGGAGAAACAAATTTCACCCTGGAGTGTATCTTCGTCCTCAGTTTGTTTTATTAGATTGTGTCCGTATGATAAAGAATAAATCCCTCCTTCGGTAAGGTACTTTTTGTCGTAAAAAACGGAGAGTCCGATTTTGTTTTGAGTCACAATATATTCAAGATGTGGCTTTTGGTAATGATTGAACGTTGCGTTTGTCTAACGCATCCTTCGTTGAGTAAAACGTTTTTATACTATTCAAATCTGAAATTTTTTTTAATGTTGATTTTCTTACACCTTTTGCCGTTTTCTTACATTTATCTCCATATAAAAATGCGTACATTTTTGCTTTTAAGGCGACAAATTCTCGAATTTTTTGAATAGTTTCGCGTTTTAAAAATCCCAAGCGACCCCTATTTGTTTCGTCGAATAAGAAATGATCACCAGATAGTTGCTCAGATCAAAAATTTTACTTAAATATTTTCTTAATAACGTCTTTGGTTTTAACAGAAATGTATAGATAATCCGTGTCCATATAGAGAAGGCTACTTTTGGGTCCATATATTTTTTTAAAGTTTGAATAATACAATTTGTAGATGCGTAATTTAAATAGTTCGAGCATGCAAAATCGTCTGTAAATTGGTTTGTCTAATATCAAATTGTTTTTTTTTTTGTTTTCATTTTAAATAGAACTATATTTTCGTTAATCGGTTCAAAGTAATCCAATAAAGTACTAGAGATTTTTTTTCCAATCCTTTTCAGTAACTGATCCCAGGACAGATATTTTTTCCCTGTGATTAAGAATCAGGCGACCGAAAAAGAATTTAATTTTTTGCAAAAAGAGCGAGTGAATTCTTCGGTTGCAGCTTTCTTTTTTTCGTTGTTAAAATGAATGTACTCTTTAAGTCAAGGGCGTGTAAATGCGAGTATTTTGTGAATCCTTTCTATAATCATTCCTTGTTCGATATAAAATTTTACATTCAAATAATGTGTTATATAATTTTTGGGGGGTAGAAATTGTGAGTTAATTTTTAGCATTGAAATATATGTTTTAAGTTAATTTTATCAGATAATTTTTTAGCGTACGGCGATAGCATTTCGTATGTACAGATATAGGACAAAATAATAGGAACACCTGTGAAAAAATGAAAATTTTTAACTAGTAAGTTGTTGGGCCACCTTTGGCCTGAATGACTGCTTGCATTCGACGTGGGATTGTTCTTGAACAAAATTCATAGGAATTTGCACTCATTCTTCGTGCAGGATAGTCTCGAGTTCAAATAGTGTGCGAGGAGGTGGGAACCGATGTTCTCTAAATAACCACACAAAGGTTAAATGATATTGAGATCAGGGGACTGAGGACACCAGGTTAGATGTTCCACTTCATCATCATGCTCATGTAACCATGTTTGAACACTGCGTGACGTGGGGACAGGGGCGTTGTCGTCTTGGAACACAGGACGTTCTCCTGGAAAGAGTCTGAAGCATAGGGTGAAGATGATCTGCGAGAATGCTTCGATAATGGTTGCCTGTGATCATCCCCCTCAAGACAACGAGAGGCTCCAACCCGCGGGAAGATATTGCTGCGCAAACCATCACAGAACTCCCTCCATGTTTCACAGTTGGAACCAGGCAATCAACATGAAATGCTTCTGTCGGTGTTCGCCAGACGAACACACGTCCGGTTGTCTTGAATAATGTAAATCAGGATTCGTCAGACCAGATGACTTGTTCCCATTGTAGTTACGTCTAGTTTAGGTGGTCTCGGCAACCACTGTAATCTCTTTGCAGCATTCAGCCCCGAAACTAACTGTTTTCGAATAGCTACTCTGCTATGGATGTTCGCAGCATGCAACTCTCGTTGAATAGTTTTCATGGATACGGGGTTAAGAAGGTGGGTGTTCATCTCGGACGTTATGTGGGGTAGTGTAGTCTTGCGATTTCGGGCGACTATCCTCTTCAACACCCGTCTTTCACTATCCTTCAACTTCAACTTTCGCCTACTGTTGTGCTTCGCAGAAGACACCTTACTCAGGTTTGTGTATGCTATATAACCCTTGACACAGTGGTCCTTGAAACACCCACAAGGTTGGCTGTTCTGGATCCGGAGTCTCCAGCGAGGCGAGCTCCAATTACTATACCTCTTTTCACATCAGAGAGGTCGCACATAATCCCGCTTAGCTAGGAACAGAATTTTCTCAAGCAACTTTCACACTGTAAAATACTTGACTGATACTTTCCTATTCGTCGCCACTAGGTGGCCTACTGTTTCGACACGTGGCAGCTGTTTATTGGGCGATTGAAGTAAGACTTTTTCTTTAAATGAGTGTTCCTATTATTTTGTCCTATACCTGTATCTTATTTTGATTTTTGTGCCAAAGTTATTCTCGACGAGTCCTTACCTGGAGAGAAAATGGAACTCACTTTCATCCCTCTTACGCAACAAAAATCGGCAGATTTGGTGGCAAAGGAATCTTTGTGTGTGGTGACTTTATGTTGGGCAGTCGTACTTTTTCGCTGCGTGTAATGTCAACTCACAATGCTATAAGGGGGATACCTTGGAAGCCTATGTGAGGTTTTTCTGTGTCCCTTTCTAGAGCTTCCCTTTTGACCGCCTCCAGCAGATAATACGGGGTATTGTGGAGCGGCAAACATCAGTGTTGGACACCACGAAAATGGGGGCCTGTTCTTTTCAGTAATGAGTTGAAATATGCTGAAGTGATTCTCGTCGAGTCCTCACCTGGGGAGAAAATGTAACTCACTTTCATCCCTCCTACGTAACAAAAATCGGCAGATTTGGTGGCAAAGGAATCCTTGTGGATGGTGACTTTATTTTGGACAATCGTAGTTTTTTGCTGCATGGTAATGACAACGCGCAGCACTATAGGGGTGATACGTTGTAAACCTATGTGAGGTGTCCCTCACACTCAGTAATGAGTCGAAATATGCCAAAGTGATTGTCGTCGAGTCCAACCTGGGGATAAAATATAACTTACTTTCATCCCTCCTAGGTAACAAAAATCGGCAGATTTGATGGCAAAGGAAGGAATCCTTGTGGGTGGTGACTTTATGTTGGGCAATCGTAATGTTTCGCTGCGTGTAATGGCAACTCACTTCGCTATAGGGGTGATACCTTGGAAGCCTATGTGAGGTGTTTCTGTTTACTATGGGCCCGGACTACATTTTTATGGACGACATTGCGTGTCCATACCAAACTCACATTTTTGATGAATTCCATGAAGGAGCTGATATTCGCCGTATAGATTGACCCTCAAGGCTCTCTAGATAACAATTCTGTTGAATATGTTTGGGATGATCTAGGAAAAGCCATATCTTACCATAGCTCCCCTCACAGGATTCCAAAGGAGTTAAAAAAATCCCGCATTTGGAAAAATGGGCTTTGTTACCATCAATACTTATTGACAACCTCATAAACAGGATAACAGCTCGTTGTTAGGCTTGTACAGCAGTTTACAGTGGTCACACTCCATGTTAGACAGACTTTTCCGAGCTAAATGCTTTTGTCTCTGATTCATGATTTCACACTTTTTGATATGATTTATATTTAATTCACAATTAAACTCCTTTTCCGTATTGTTATGTTGATATATTCTTTCTGAGGTTGAAAAATATTTCTGTGCACACTTCAAATTTTAGACTATATTGTTAAGAAATATTGTATAGCTCGTTGCCTAATGACCTGATGGTCAATGGTCAGGCATTTGATAAATAATATTAAATTTCTGTGCCAAATTTCGTGGCAACACAATAAACTTCATCAATTTTCACAAATTTTATGTTTCTGACCTTGATTTTAGGTATGAGTGTATGTTTCGCAAAAAATCAATAAATATTGTCTTTTGCTAAATCAAATTTAAACACTCTATTTTTCTTATAATAATAAGGACTAAATAAAATTTTACTTATCTCTTATCCTTGTGCATAGAACGTCAGACGGTCCGAGTTCAAGCTATGGTGTAAACAAAGTCTTCAAATAAAAATGATATCCAAAAATTGTACGCAGCCGCTGTACTTTTTAAGTTACTACTTTAATTGGACATAATACTGCAATTACACACACGAATCAAAAGAACATTTATTAATAATTTTAAATTATATACTAGAGACTAAAACTGCATGGGGCATTTCGTTATATTTCTTTTCTACTACTGATACAAAAACAAAACAAAAAAACATCGTTCCCACGCGCATGCGTGGATTTAGAGTTCAGTGACCGGTGGTGAGGGAGTGTTACCAGACACAACATTCTCCAACCTTCGAGTTTCTCGAGTTCCAGAAACTCAACCTCGTTGTTTCCATAGTAGTATATATCTGGAGAGAGAGATTGAAAGTTTTTGCGAATGTCCAGTTCTACAGATAACTCTAGGGGTACAAGTCGATATATGGGGCGGAAAAATTTATCATTCTTCATCTTCAACTTAGTTACTTCTCTGAGAGTCTGGCTCCAATACTGCAAACTATTAATTCAAGTCGAGGAATAGAAATGTTTCTGAAAAGTACAATTCTAAACCGAGCTTGCACCATTTGACATGTGACTTCTCAATCATCTTCAAACCTCAGAAAAACACAACAGCATAGGATTTTTTGAAAGCATCACGATGTAATGAGACTTGCTGGTTCCATTGAAACATATGTTAGTCTCCGTGGTATGTTTATTTTTTCCTGGTCAATAATTTGTTTATTCCGTTTGTTGAACTTCTTCGTACTATCATAAGGCAGTTTTGAATCCCATGAGTCTTTAATTGACCAGCACTCTTGCAAAAGTAATTTTCCTGTAGGGTCGAATGTTTTATGGGTCAAAGATAAATTTATTTTTTGGTTACTGTCTCTTCAATTTCTAGCCCCTCAGTGGGCTCGCCTTCTGTAGGTGAGTACGGGTGTCACAATCCCGAGGTACCCTAGTGATCTTTTTCTTTACCCGAGGGGTTTACTGTCTTTGGTAAACACGGGATTCACAAACCCGGGGTATCCTAGTGATCTTTTTCTATTTTCGACTATCTTTCTTGTCATTCAATTCATTCTTTCTTTCTCTTCCCGTCTAGACCACAGATTAAAATTTTTTATATACTTATGAGTAGTATTCAACTTTTCTTTATTTTTGATTGAATTATGTAATTCATATTGTTACTAACAGTTTAGTTGCATTTTGCAAAGTATTCATTTGGATTCATTTGTTTAATTTTCTGTATTTTTGATATTTTTAGTATTTTTGATATTTGTGTTTTACCAATAACGTTGTTTATCAACCCGCATGTTTGCCGTGTGCGGCGTCCCGTAAGGAGGAAAATGGTGTTCTGGGGATACCTTTGCGTTCCCTTTGGCCCACGCTTCGCTGTAGACGGGAGGCAGGAGTGAGCCCGCTCCTGTCAATCGGCTGGTGATGAGTCTCTTCGGAGACGTTGCTGTAGGGTTAGTGCTGCAGATAAGGGGTGGCGGGTTTACCCGTTGGATCCTCGCCCTGATGCTGTAGCACTATATTCTGGGTGTACTCCAGGTAAGCGCCGTGCCTGGCATTTGCCAGATGACCGGCACACAGCCTCCCTTGTTAGACTCCGTGGTGGGTGGAGGCACGCCAGGGTGAATTTCAGTTTTCTTTTATGGATCCAATGCTGATATGCCAGGGTAAAGGCCTGAATTTACCCACTCTTAACGTCGATCAAGTTGCTAAACAAGTAAGATTTTTAATAATATCCTTGGAAAACGATGAAATGTCTAAAAAGTCAGCATTTGCCATTCATAAGGCACTAATAGGAATAGGTGGCGAACCTAAATCTGTTAAACGCTTGCGATCCGGTTATTTATTAATTGAAACATGTTCTGCTTTACAAACGAAGTCATTTTTACTTGCCAAATCTTTTCTCGACTCTACCGTAAGAATAAGTCCTCACAAATCTCTAAATACTTCTCGCGGTATCATTTTTGAACCTGACTTGTTGAACTTCCTCATGCAGAAATCCTTGAAGGATTTTCTGATCAGGGTGTGATTCAGATCAGGAGAATTACTATTAAAAAAGATGCTAACATTATCCCTACAAAACATATATAATTTTAACTTTCAGCAGCCCCTCTCTGCCCAAAACTATTAAAGCTGTTTATTTGAATTGTAAAATCCGTCCATATATTCCGAATCCTCTGCGCTGCTTTAATTGTCAGAGGTTCGGACACTCAAAAACTTCCTGCCGTGGGCAATTGACGTGCTCTAGATGTGCAACTGTTGGACATCCTTCCACAGATTGCAGTCTGGAGCAGAAATGCGTTAATTGTTCACAGCCTCATTCCTCCGATTCAAAACTGTGCCATAAATGGAAGATCGAAAAAGAAATACAAACCATTAAATCTAATAAAAATATATCATATGCAGAAGCCCGAAAATTAATAGCTCCACAGTTACCTCAAAGCTACGCTCAGGTTGCCAAACCCTCAACCTTAACAAAATCATCCCAAACAGATGAAAATATAACAAAAATAATTTGTCCACCTATAAAATTACTTCAACCAACTTCATCCCTCTTGAAACAAAATACATCAATATCCTCATCATCGTCAACCCAAACAAACCTCTTGCCTGCCGCCTCTTCAATAGCAGATACAGTGTCGGAACCTGTACTTTCCACCACCAATAATATGTTTTCACCTATTGAATCCTCTTCCAAATCAACTATTCAACCCTCTTCTGTTGTTGTTGAAACTCCCACCTGTACAACATCTAGTACCATAGCTGCTACCTCAGAATCCAATAGCTTAGCATCAACAGATACAACTTCTGTATCTCAGGTTTCAAAACGTCGTAAAAAAAGCTTCCTACCAAAAAATTATCTAACACTGGAAAACCAAAATAGAGATAAAAATGGCACCCCATAAACCGAAAAAAAGCTCACCTATTCAGGACACCTCAGATGAGGACATGATTATGTATGACGTAGAAGAAGAGGTGGAAACACCGAAAAAGAATATAATAAAACACTTGTCGGAAGAGTACTGGAAAATGAGTGCTGGAGACAGGAGGAATTTTTACACGTTATTACTCCAAGAAAGCGTGAAGAAGATAACCCCGACGAAAAACAGAAAGTGAAATTATTCAATCATACTTGGTGGGGATAATCCCCACCAAAATCTTGTTATATAAATACTTTTACCTAGATATAAAAATATTTTTTCTTTGAATTATTTTAACCTTATTTGACTTGGTGGGGCATCCCCACCAAAATCTGTTTGCTGTATATATGTGTGAACTTTTATATGTGAGTATTATTAATGATTTTTAATATTTTAACGATTGATTGGCGCAGCTTAGCCGAAATCGGCTCTTGCGCCATAAAGCCCTACATTCACTCACTCACTTGAAGAAATGGTGCAAGAGGAAGTCAAAAAGGCTCTGGCATCAGCTTCAGTAAACCTTTGTGAAACTCAACGATGACCAACATATGCCGTTTTAACCAGGAGATCAAGAATTCCTGCACAGAGATTACCAACGCAGCCAAGAAAAACTAATCTGTGGCGAACAACTAACAACAGACCAGTTTGTTTCCTTTGTCGATGTCATGAACATGTCGTACGCTATTGCAGGGATGGGAAATCCATTTTGACAGTTATCGATATCGCCGACCAAGCTTCGATCAGATTGAGGCTGAAGAAAGCTCGCAAACCAAACTTCGTTCCTCATTCTACACCTAATGGAACTAGAGGCCGATCCCCAACCCGGTTTTGATCGCCTTTGCCGTGTCGATGACCCAGTCGATCTCCAAGCCGTAAGGATGAGGAAAACTAAACGGGGCGACCTCCCAAGGTGGTGAAGCTGCATGTTATAAAAAAACTCCGTTGGCTACAAAGATGACTGGTAACCAACTAGACATAAGAATAGATAACGAGCAAGCTTGTGCTCTAGTGGATTCTGGTCCCCATCCAAATCTTTTTGCATTTTTCCTTTCAATTGATATTTTACATGAAATATAACTATTTTAGAAATTTTTTCAATCATCAGTTTTATATATTTATATAAGATAATCGTGTAGAAATTTTAAATTGTTCATCTTTTTAAAATTTTTTACTCAATTTTATATTTTATTCTCAATTTGGTTTTTTAAAATACATTTTCATGTTTATGTATATATGTTTTTAAACTTTTAATATATATTAACAAATGTGTGGCGCAGTTTAGCCAAACTTGGCTCTTGTGCCATAAAATGTCCACACTCACTCACTCACACTAGTGGATTCTGGAGCTTCATTCTCTGTAATCTCCGATAAGTGTCGATTCTTAAAGGTGCTGTTCATTAAAGGCGAAAATCATACTGCTGAAAGTCGCCAATGGAAGTTTATTTCGTCCAAAAGGAAAGTGCATCTTGCATGTCCGTATAAAAGGCCGAGAGCTGCCGTTTGAATTTATTGTTTTGCTGCATTGTAGTCATGACATAATCTTTGAATTGGACTTTTGATCAGCATCCCAAACAGCAATTGTATGTGGGCAGATTGAACTTTTTCTGGAAGAAATTTTCCAAGATCACGCTACATTGTATACCTGGAAGTCGTATGCCACAAAGGATTACACACTCACTCACTCACTCACGCTCCTTAGCTAAAATAGCAGTATCAGAAGGCCAACCCGTAGAAGCATGAATGTGATCATGAACGGTAATAAGCATTTACTTATCGAAAGGAATATTGCTGTACCATCCATGATATCTTCGTATCATAATGGACAAAGTCAGATCTGGATTAATAACTCCAGTCTGGAATTCAAATTATCCCTGAAGGAATGTACATAGGCCTAGCCGAGCCCTTAGATGAAGGACATGTATGTGTGATATCCGACACGTCGCATGACCCGATATGAAACATGAGATTTCCGATGGAAACAAGTGTTCTGATGGACTGTTCCCTGATGATGTCTCTTGGGTCAAATGATGAGCAAAAGAGCCAACTAGCTGACCTGCTCCTAACATTTTCTGGAGTTTTCACGAAGGCTGAATCATGAAGGCTGTGAGGCATAGAATCCTCACTGGTAATCATGCTCCAATCCACCAACCTACCGATTCTCGCAGACGGAAAGACGTATCATTCGTAATGAAGTGCACAAAATGCTTGAGAAAGGTATAATCCAACCTTTTGAAAGTCCTCGGTCGTTACTCTTAGTGCTCGTGATAAGAAAGGAAGTTGGCGTTATTTTGCGTAGATTATCGAAGACTCAATAAGGTCACGAAAAAGGACATTCATGTTCCTTCTATTGATGATACGCTAGACTGTCTGAAGAGCGCCAACTTCTTTTCTTCCTTGGATCTCCGCACTGGTTGCTGGCAGATAGAAGTAGACGTAGCGGATTTTGAAAAGGTTGCATTTATTACCCCCGAAGGATTATGTGAATTTAAAGTTAGGCCGTTCGGTATTTGTAATGAACCGTCGACTTTCCAGAGAATGATGGACAATTTGCTGCGTCATTTCAAATGGTCGACGTGTCTCTAGATGACATAATAGTGTTCTCAGAAACATTTGAAGATCATATTATCTGGCTAGAGCAAGTTTTGGAATGCATTTAGGAGTCTGGTACTCAGTCCAAATAAGTGTCTTTTTACAGCCCATAAATTTAAGTACTGGGTCATCTTGTATCTCGTAATGGTGTCCATCCTTATTCTGGCAAAGTGAAAGCCGTAAGCAGTTTTGCCGCCAAATTTTGAAAAATCGCCAATGTGGCATTTTAAAGTTTTGAAACTGAAAATTATTGCAAAAATTATGTGTTTTAAAAATGGAAATAATCCACTCACCTATGCTGTTTTTTTATGGTGATGATGATGTGCCCGGCTGAACATCGTCATCGTCCGGCATAATTTGCTGCTCCTGCTCCAGCGTTATGGCCTGTAGCAAAGGGGGGGGGAACACTAGCGACGTCCGCTAAAAACCGTTGGAATACTTCGTTCTCAACCGGAGTGGAAATTCTTTCTTCTTCACACATGCAGATAAGAATCAAACATATCTTTGGTTCGTTTTGTCGTATTTCCGAGAAAGCGTTTGATTCCGCTCCACGAGCAAAACTGTACACATATCCATGTTACTCTATTCAAACCATGAACCTTTTCTGACGCTCTGAGACACAAAATGATTGTCCTCTTTTACACTCGACTGATTCCTACAGTACCATTCAAAATCATCATTAACTTTATTTCCCGTTCTTTCTCCCAATTCCATACGCTTTCCACATTTAGGACATACATACGATGATCCAATATCAAACCTTTCATGCACCATTCTAAAACTACTCTCTTACTAAAAACAGGTAAGAGAGCAAAAAACCTTTCCGAGTACTCATCATACTTTTCCATACATTCATTCACATTCACTCTAATAGCATCGCTGGACATCGTGATAACCTGTAAAAATTTATGCGGAGACAAATAATTAAAATTACCTGAAAAAAACAATTCCACACCGAAAGAAGGAAGGCCAAAAATCAGTTGCTGTAACGAAACGTCCGGAGCAAGTGAAAGAGTGCCGGTTGGAAAAACAAAAAAGGCCGCTATAAAAAATTTACTGCGCATGGTCAATAACTAATAACGTTAATTTTTAAATAAGAATTTACTGCCATGCGCGAAGTGAAAAGGTTAAAAGTTACTTTTCTCAGAAAAATGTTCAAGAGAAGAAATTAACTGCGCATGCGCGAAATTGCGGTAATATATTGAAAACTGTTAAAATTAAAGAAATATACTGCGCATGCTCGAAATTCTGTCGATCCGACTTTTCTCTCAGAAAATACAAAAATCAGAAGGGTTACCAGATTTGGAGCAGTTATCCATTTGGCGAGAAAACCCTTGGCGGAATAATTGGTTGATTCGACAATTCAACCTGGGGAAGATTCAATGTGTCGCAAAACATTCTCCTAGCTTCTGCACCTCTTTCAATGGAACGCATAGCATATTCAAAGCTGGTATTTGTTGTAGCAATTTGCAATTCATTCATGAAAATCTGAAGATAATTCTATACGATCTAAACAAACACAACGTTTTAGGACAAACGTAATAGCCAGTCCAGACTTAACTTTTAAAACTGGCATGTCTAAACTACTGTTACACATTTTACAGTGAACTTCTTTCTTAAAATAAAAACAAATGCTAGAATATTAAAATTCATGATGACATTATTAATACCTACGCTTTCATCAAGCTGGACATGCACATGACTCAAAGGAGTCATGTGCATGTCCAGCTTGAGAATTCACATTACTATTATTATTTTTTGAAGAAAGCATAAAATGAGATTGAGAGTATTCAACCTTCATCAAACGTAACTCTACGTTTTTTTTAAAGTAATTTTTTTCGATCTCGGCATATGAAGTAACTAAAAATTCAAATTTTTTGAAACAGAAATTTTAATTTTTGAAATCTTAAGAATAGTCTGTACCCCCTATCCCGCTAATGTTAAATTGAGCATTTTTATGTACCTTTTTCTCAGAAACTATTAAATGTACAGACTTAAAATTTTTTCTGTATATTAATTACACTTTTTTATTTAAAATGTACGGAAGCTTTTTTAAACATATTGTTTAGTTTTTTCAAAAACATTCATCGCAACAGTATCACTATGAATTTTTTGAAAACAGTCATTTTTTTCCACGATAACTGACTTTTACAAAAATATGGGAATATTAAAAAAAGGTACTGTGCACTTTATATAGTTAGATATCAGTAACATTTAGTGAAGATTGCAAGTGCTTCCGTTGAATAGGTTCTGAGAAAATGGTACACGCATTTTAAAAACACCGTTTTGAGATAATTGCATTTTTATTATAAAATGTCACTTCATCAAAAAAATTATGAATTACAATCTGTATTTGCACTATTTTTCTAAATATTAGCTTATTCTCAATTACTTTTAAGACTTTTTACTTATTTCTTTTACTTAGATTTCTCAGAAAATACATGTATAGCATTTTTCACTTTTAATCTATCAAGATATTTTATAGCATTTGCATCATTTTTCTCAAATTATGCATCAATTTTGAGGAATTTTCGGTTCTGATACATTACTGTCATCCAAGTTGACTATAAGCATCATAAATACCATGTAAAAATGTGTCAATACATGAAAATATGGCTTTGGTAATACATCATTATACGACATTTCGAAAAATTTCCTTAGTGCTTTATAAATTCACATGTAGACACAATTTCTTAAAGTATCAGAATTAAAAGGATTCTTAAAATATTACATAAATGGTATCCAAAACAACATCAAGAAAACTGATTTTCTGTTTTTAAACATGAAATTTGTGTATTTTTTGTATAACGAAAAAGGGCATTGCATTTTGGGATATATTTATGTACCTTTTACTAACAAACTATTGAAAACAAAGCTTAAAAATTTGTGTGTACATTAAATAAAAATTTATCTTTATACAGAAGTGAATTTTTTTAAAAAAAATGTATCAGCATGTTTAAAAATGTAATTTTGTAGAGTAGAATAATGAATTTTATAAAAATTTCCTTTTTTATGTTATGACATCTGCTTTTCAGCTAAATGTATAAGGAATATCTCAAAAATTTCACTTCAGTATATAATATATATGCAATATAAAATAAATATTTCCAGTTCATGCATTCAATTAATTTATAGAGAAAGAAGACACAAATTAAAAAATATAATCTATATAAGACAGTAATGCCTGATTATATG
>BMAO01003065.1:0-126780 GCA_019973975.1 Trichonephila clavata | reverse complement strand
CCATCTATCGTGTAGAATTCCAACCTGTATCAGGTTCTGGCAACTTTTATTCATTCCCTTAGGGAAGGACACGACAACAACAACTAAAATAGAATCAATTGTCGCTCATTTTATCTAAAAAGTAAAACTAATTTATTAAAAATTGTGATTAATTAGGCTTAATTCTTTGTCTTTTTCCCAAATATAACGCTTAATAATTCCCTTAGGTTTTTTTTTTTTTAAAAAATGTTGTTAAAGGTTATTTATATAACGAAAAAGGTTTCCCGAATTAATTTTCTTTCCTCTTTAGATCCATCAACTGAAATTGATAAAGTTTTCTCAGAAGGAAATCATTCAGCTGAATCACCATATTCTAATTTTCATAATCATGACATTCGGTTACACGTATAAGGCATATACTCTCCTTCCAAGTTTAGTTATGTGTATTAAACAATTATTATGTACATATAAGGTATAAGTATTAAATTATATGTATGAAAAGCATAAAATCTGTCTAAGTCTTGAAGCATAACGCCATTTATCAAAATATTTTCATTAAGCAAAATGTCTTACTCTATATTCTGAATCAGGTTCTTTTCTTAGATCGTCCTTCACAGAAATAAGACCAGAAACTGCATCCACAAGAAAATATGTAGGAGCCTTCTCCTTTCCTGTGGCTTCATATCGAATCTCACTTCCAGGAGCCTACAAAGAAAAGAGATTTAATGATATCTTAGATAACAAGTACTTCGTCAAATTATACATTGAACAATGCCAATACTTTCCTTACATTTTCTAACTTGTATGGTAATTTTACACTTGATCTTTCCTTAAAATAACACATTTAAAACTTAATTTCACTCATTATAACTGTAAATAAAAAGTATGACTCTTACCGTCCCATCTGCATCAGAAGCAACAACTGTTGTCACAACTGTACCCAAGGGTACAGTATCCTGAAGACGAATAGGTAACGGTACACTGGTGAAGACAGGAGCTACATCATTTTCATCCTGTGATTATTAAGAGTTTTTTTAATTAAAAATAAATAAATAAGTAGTAGAATAAAGCAAAAATTCTAATCAAATGCAAATTAATTTATACTAATGAAAACATTAACTTATGCAATTAGTTCCTTAAAGCATTTATTAAAAAGATTTGAAGCTTAACATAGAAAGAAGCAATGTTTTGAAAGAGTATTTTTTATTCTTTGAAGTATTCTGATTAATATGAAGTTTGTTTCAGTTCAACTTTTCATTATAAAATAGCGTCATCAATGACTATATGCATATAAATTTCATTTTGTGTCATAATCTATTTTTATAAATTTTGGGCAATAATTAGTTCTCTCTCTCTTTCTCGATGTATAGATACTCAATTGCTATAAATCTAAAGAAGCAAAGCAAAATAGAGAGAGAGAGAGAGAGAGAGGAGAGAGAAGCATAAGAAAACAGTATAGGCAAAAAATAAGACATGGTTCACAGTAGTTTATGTATCGTATTTATACTCGAATCTAAGCCGCACTATTTTTCCAGTGTTAATGCAGCTGATAATTGGGTGCGGCTTAGAATCCAAGACAAAACATTTGTTGGATAGAGGAAATTAAATTTTCACCCCTTTCAAAAGGAAAAATGTATCCATCCATTCTGGACAGTTGCATTAATGACTTATCCCATTCCCCAGTTTATATCCAGTATTCTTTCTATCCTAAACGTGTTTTTGTACACGCGGTTTCTTTTAATCGCCTATACATGAAAAATATTTGTAATAGCATATATCAAGATGAGTTCAATGTCACGCAAACATGAAAACGGAGGCAATTTTCAATTTTATATGCAGAAAAAAACGGAAACAGAGCAGCGACCACTATAAATTTGATGCAAATGGAACAAATATACATCGATGGCGCAAGCAAAATGATATAATCTTTGCTTGTAAATGTTCAACGTTCTTTAATAATTATCTAAAATTCTTCGATAGTACATACTTTTAAAAACGTTTTGCTTAACAAATACATTGAATGGCACGGAAGACGACATCGTGTGGGAAAATGGTGACGCCAGCACCAATTCCGAAGTCAGTTGTGACAGTGGGAGTGACGAATCCTTTTCGAAACATGATACTGACGGTTGGAGTAATTATAAGTTTTATGTATGTATTTGAAAGTTTTTAATACTGGTCAAATAAATTAGCTAACTTCTTATTATTTTTCATTAAATTATTTTTTTTTAACTTCTTAAGTATCAGATATCGATAAATTTTTTACACAATTATTTATTTTTTTCTCAAAAGCGTGTAAAAAATTTGGGGTACGGCTTAGAATCGATGGCGGCTTAGAATCGATGATGGCTTAGAATCGAAGGTGTCTTAGAATCGATGGCGGCTTAGAATTGATGGCGGCTTAGATTCGAGTAAATACGGCAAAAAGGATAAACTACTGATCTGATTTTCTATATGATAAATGAGGTATCGAACAATTACTAGCACGCAGGTAAATATTTTTTTAAAAAGTACTCTATTAAGATTGCACCAAGTTCTATTTAGTAATAATAATAAGAATAATAATGTTTAGAAATTTTATTAATTGAACATATTTGAAGTTTACTTACGATCACCGAGATGGCCACAGTGGCCGTGGCTCTTGGATCAGGACCATCATTCTCCATAGTTCCTATTAAAAGACTGTAGGATGCACGTTTCTCGTAGTCCAGAGGTTTCAAAGTTCGTATGATTCCAGTAACCGCATCCATCTCAAACAAGTCTTCAGCGCCATCTTTGATGAGGTATGTTACACTACTCACGGAATCGGGATCACGAGCCTGAAGATAAACAAAACAAAAGTCCTTAAATTCATTAAACTGAAGTATTAAAAAAGTTGTATCGAACAACAAAATTCCTTAATAATGTTTTAATGGAATGAAAATAAATTACAATTTCAAATAACAATTGAAAAAGAGTAACCGGAGTAAAACAGTTTTTTTTTAATTATATTAAAAAAACTTCTAACCTGTCTTGTTTTATTCACCAAATGTACCAGACCCAGAACTAAACGCAGAACACATCTTCAGGCAAGAAAATGTCTCAGTTTTCATGAAAATTTCCATTGTAATTCATAAATTTTTTTTAATAAAGTGTTTTTAAAATTTCCAAATATTCCAGAAATAATTTTTTTCTTCTTTTTAACAGGTAAAGCGATAGCTCATTTAACATTACGGTATAGTAGAACGGTATAGAAACGTGAAGACGAAAGATAAATAAAACAGAACATCAAAGTCCTCATACAGTGTAGACTGGAAATTTGGAGAAATTGGTACCATCTTAATTATCTTATTTGTCACTTGATCGATTTACAATTAAAACTCTATTTTCAATCGCCTTATATGGCTCAATAAGGATGTTAGAACCGATAACCAAATAAATATTTACGTTATCATGTAGAACAAGGGTGTCAGACTCAAAAGCTAACTTGGGCCAAACAAACAAGGTTTAACTTTAGAGGGGATGCCAAAAAAATCAATATTTACAGAAACGTAGTTTATTTTAAATAATACATTATAGTGTTGTTGTTGCATATGCCACCTGATCGACAGTAACATCAGATGAAGGTCCACGAAATTCATCGCGGCTAAGGGCTAGAATTTTACGCCTGTCGTTAGCCTTAGCTTTGAGCCCCGTTAAAATGACAGAATGATTTTGCTCAATACAACACGATAGATGGCAACACCATTCGGACCCACTGATTTAATATAGTAAACGAACTACACAAATTTAATGTTTGCGTCCTGACACTAGCATCTTTTTTCTGCTTATACCTTTCCTATTTCGGGAGAAATTTGGTTCGCAGTGATTACTTTCAAAACTGACCCACGGTGAGCAACATTAATACTATTTCCAGAGGGACACTTACTTCCTTTCATAGCTCGCTCCGTTAAGTACTTACAAACATGGAAATAATTTCATATGTGAATTTTCGAGTATTTTCAAATGTGGCTGGTAAATGTTTGTAAAATTTGAGAACACCCACTTCAATGAATTTTGCCTTCAAATTTAAATCTCACAGAATCTCGATTAATTCCATTTGCATATGACTGGGTACTGAGTCTGTATTTATTGAGAAAATCGAAGAAAACAAACAAAATTTGTCTTCCAAAGAATTTAAATCTGTAAATCTTGTTTCAAATTCAATTCTAAGATTTTAAATTTTTGTCTGCATATTTTCTGCAGTATCAACTACCCTTGATTTGTTAAAGGTGCACGTCAAGATGTGCGTTAAATCTTCCCTTTTCGGTTGCTTCTCCGAAAGATTATATATTATTGTGTGCCGACATATTCGTTGCGGGCCACTTCGCGAGTTTGATACCTCTGATGTAGAATATAATGAATGCTGTTGCACTTAAATCGATATAATTTTATAACTCCCTAAATACGGCTTTAAAAGTTGAAAGGGTAAAGAGCTATTTTTTTCAATATGATGATAATTAGTCTAAAAGCTTCCATAACTCTAGAACGACGTTGATTAAACTGAATACAATCAATTTAAGAAAACTATAGTGTTTGAAATCACGTTAATTTATTTACCACTCATGAACAAAATAATATTGATGCATCATATATTAAGCAATACAGTAGAACGTCGTTTATCCAAATCAATTGGGACCAGACACTGTTCAGATACCGGATTGTTCGGATAACAGGAAACCGAATGCGATCCATGCAGTATATAAAACCGTACATTTTACGAATATTGAAAATCACCACATGCGGGAAACGTGCTTGAAGAAAAAGCAAAATAGGTGCAAAATGTCGCAATTTTACCTTTATTATGGAAAATAATCACTGATTTTTCGCTGTACCATTGCACACCTTCGTTTTTTCACTGCATGGTCTCTGATTCTCTTGAGCAGCAGTAGTTGAGTAGGACAACAGTCTGATTGTTGTTCGTACCACTCCATAGTTGTCTCTAACGCAGAAAAACGCGTCAGCATTTGATGGACCCTTGCTACTTTCTTTGTTGTTGTTGTCCTCGTCTTCATCCGTTTCATTGTCGACAGGGTTGGATTCTTCTTGCACGGAAGTCACAATCTTGTCTTCATTTAGCATGTTTACCGAATCACACAACTGAAATTTCTCAAATTACCTTTACCTCGTCACTTTTGGCCTCACCCAAAACAACTGTTGAGCATTGAACTGTTCGAAAACCTATCCGGACCAAAGTTCGGATATTTGACGCTCCGGATAATAAACGTTCAGATAAACGACGTTATATTGCACTTAAAAAGAATAACATTTTTTAAAAAAGTTAAAAGCTTTTAAAAATTTTTAAAAATTAATGTGAACTTAAAATTATATAAGAAACAATTTTGTACCGATAACAGTTATAAAAAACAGATTTTCTGTACTGACCTTGACTTGGATTACGACTTGGTTGGCTTTATTTTCCGGAACACTGGCTTCGTAGACGCTTTTCTCAAAAAGAGGCTTCTCATCTTGAACATCATTAATTAAAACGGTGATAGCAGCAGTTCCGAATCTGGAATCGGGAGCGCTATCCCGGGCCATCACCATCAAGCGATGGGAGTGTTGGGATTCGAAATCTAGGGCTCGGACTGTCCGGATTTCTCCAGACTGAGAATCAATACGGAAATCGCTAGTAAAAGAAAAAAGTTATTTTTTTAATTCAAGAATACGTATTAGATAAAAATGTAAAATTCATATAAATACATCAGAATCCTTCTTAACCCATTTATTTCTCTTTTGAATTTCTCGCAGTTTTTTATGTTTTATTAACAATTATAAACAATAGCATTTATGGAAATATATTTATTTTGTCTAATTTTATGTTTATATTTCAATTTTAAGGGTGGGAAGAATACTTCTCAAGGAACAAATCACCTAAAAAAGACAATTAAATTTAATGGTGATTATTTGGCATGAAAAGTTGAGAAGCATGTTGCAATGCACGATGGCACATCACATTCTTCCCACATGTAGCAGGTCCTCTTTTCTCATCCCTTTGTCCCCTCAGGGGGCTCACCTTTTTTAGGTGAGTACGGGTGTCAAAATCCCGAGGTGCCCTAGCGATCTTTTCCTTTTCCCACGGGGTTTACTGTCTTTGGTAAACATGGGTTTCACGAACCCGGGGTACCCTAGTGATCCTTCTCTATTTTCGACCCTCTTTCTTGTCATTCAATTCATTCTTTCTTTCTCTTCCCGTCTAGATCACAGATATTAAAACAAATGTTTGACGCAGTATAGCCGAAATCGAATCTTGCGCCAATAAACCCCAAAATCACTCACTCACTAACTCACTCATCCCTTTGTGCGACATTTCCTACATCATCTATAAATGAAAACCATCTTTGGCATATGATTTCCCACACTGGATAAGCGCACATTATGCAGAACTTCACACTTCTTGGAAGCTAGCAAGACGTCATTTCCTTTTTCTTGAGGAATATACGTCTATTAGATGACGAGCTAATGCTATACGGAATGCTAGCTGATATTAACTTCTGTTGTTTTTTTGTTTACTTCCCACAGTATGAAACCATTCATGGTGGTAAGGTCAATAAGAAAACAAACGATTTGATTCCACTATTTTACAGATATTCTCATTTGGTGTCTTTCCTTTCTTTGACCGAAGCGATCAACCCCTCCTTGACATCGTTGTATACAGCAACAGCTTTTGGACTAGTACCATATTTTTTTTGACCGATTTACAGATGTCATAATCGCTGGATTATGTGCAGTAGCACAAAATTTTAGATGGAATCAATCTTCTCATCGTCAAAATAGCGAGGCTAATACGTTATAATGGGTTTTGTGCAAATCACAGGTATATTTTGTAAGACCATGTAGATGGGAAGTAGTCTTCCCAAGGTCCACGAAAGGGGTAACTAGCCACCCACTACGTAAGTGATTCGTGGATTTGAAAATGAAATGATAAGTTATGGATGAATTACATTAAAGAAACTATTATTATAACTGAGTGGAAGAAATCAAAAACGGTGTTTATAGAAAACAATTTTTATGAGCCCCCCCCCCCCAATTATGTATATTCAACTGAACAACTGATTAGAGCCTCAATAAACATACACACGACGATACAAAAAGATACATTACGATTAATGTCATTTGAGTAATCTTTTCACGTGAAAGATTTTCAATGACTGCATTCCTTAAAATTTTAGTTTCCTACAAACAATAAAAAAGACTCTTTAAATAAACATGTAAAATATAAAGAACGATAGAAAATTGTGTAAAAAATACTATCCCCACATTTTTAACTGAAAGCTATAATTTTTTTCCCCTAACCGTATGAGTGAGTAAAAGGCAAATTTCGTAAACAGTTAATTTTTAAATTAAATTTTTCTATCATTATTTATAACTAAATCTTTGTTTAATAAACATAAAAATACATGAGAGGATTTGAACATTTTAAGAAATGCATAAATATTTATATTATGCAATGTAGGGAAAAAACCGCTAAAGGATTTTTTTTTATTCGCTTAAAATAATGACTTCTATTATAAAAAATCCTAGGAAATTACTTAAAACTATATTTTTCAACATTTAAAAAAGAAATTTTTATTTGTTTGCATTAGTAGAATCCATAAAAGGATTCATTTTTCTACAAAAATCATTTAACTGAAAACTAAAAAAAAAAAAAAGAAACACATACTTTGATCCTGACAGGGAATATGTAATTTCACCATTCATACCAATATCTTCATCTCTTGCCTACAATATAAATGAAGAATTACATTAGCGAAAACAGCAAACCGATTATTTTATTTTTAACATAATCCACTCAAACATTAAATATTATTTAGTCATGTAAACTATTATAAATTAACATGCTTGGTATCTATAAAGTATTAAACTCCTTTTAATGTCAACACAAAGAGAACTATTTTAGGATAAAGGAGACTCTATAGCTGTCTTTTTACCAAATACTTGTATAACCTGATTTAGTTCTAATAGTATTAATAAATATGCTGATCATAAAAGGTTTAGTTTATATATTCAATATTCAAGGTAGCACCATTACTTGATTCCCTAGTTTCTAAATAATAATTTAAAGATTTTTTTCTTTGATATCATTTATGGTACTTAACAGCTGGGTGGCGTGGTTGTTTTGGTTCTGACCTTGTATCCCAAATTTGCGGGTTTAACCCCGGTCCAAATCGGCGGATTTCCATGATTCAAAAAATCGACAGCGTCTATGTCGTATGATTATGTGGTATGTTAAAGATCCCTAGAGTACCTGCTTGACTTAGGTGCACTCGGCATAATTAAAACCTAGACAATTTCGCATCATCAGAGCTCAAGTGGCTCCCTCTGGGGAGGAAACTGGGCTTCAAAATTACATTGTGGCAATCAATAAAAAGTGATATCAGTCTGTAATGGTAAATACCAAACAGCAGCCCCATTAGAACAAGAGAGAAAAATACTTATGGTTCTAAAGATTCAAGTAGATTTAAAAAATTTCATGTGTAATAGTATTTAAAAGAAGTGCGCGCGCGTTATACCTGAACTGTTCCAACGTAAGCATCAGCCTGACCTTCCTCTACTCTAAATGTATATTCTGGTTGTTGAAATATTGGATTTTGGTCGTTGATATCGGTTACCCTGATATCCACGGTAGTAGTTGAAAACTAGAAAAAAATGAATACATAAAAAAAGGAAAATAAAATATATTTTACAAATAGAAACGGACAAAATTTTGAGATTCGTAATGCAATTTCTCAAAAAAATGCAATAATTTCTTTTAACATAATTTATAATTTTTTTAAACTTTTTTTTTATTTTAATATAACTTCAGTAAAATATCAAGAACTGCGTAAGCAAATATTAAGATTTATAAGATACAAAATTTTATTCTTAAAATTTTCAATATATAAAAATAAAAGGACAAAACAAAAAGGCATCAGGTAATTTTTACTTTAATGCACTCATGAATGGGACTTTTTAAATCTAAAACTTATATAAATTATTTCAAATTATGTAAGATAAAAACTACATTTCCAACATAGCAAAATTATATTGAAAAATAAATTAATTTAAACCTTTTAAGAAAATTTTTATACTTTTACGTTAAACAAATTCGCGTGTTTAAATGAGTTGTAGCAAATAATTTGTTCTCGAAAAATATTTATCCCTATGAAAAAACATTTTTTCTTATTTACAACAAAAAATACTAACATCCATTAAAATAGATTTCAAAAGTAATACTTATTTCACAATTCAATTATAGTAATTTGTAATCAAAAACTTAAAATATAACGAGAGAAACATAAATTTGTTTTAAAGATAGCTTCGTTATTCCTCATTTTCTTTTCCAAAGCAACAAACAATACAACATTTATACTAAGTAAACTTGTTTGATAATAATAAATAACAGCAGTAACAAATGATTTTTAATTAATTATAATTAATTAACAATTTTTTGTACATTTACGTAGCAATAAAACATACCAAATTGCTAGGATCGGATGCTTTGACGACAAGTGCATATGCCGAGACCTCTTCTCGATCTAATCGACGAGCAACAGATATGGTGCCACTGAAACGAAAGGGAAAAATTAATGTAAAATTTATTAAAACTTCCCAACACTACATAAATAAAATATATGACTATGGTTCTCAAACTGCAATACTTGATATATTGTGAAAAGAAATGACAAGGAATGTTTTCGCTGAAGAGTTTTTCCTAAAAATATTTTGGATCTAAATCTTTTATCGAAGTTCTAAATTATACTTTTGCTAGTCTTATTATAAGAAATATAAAGATATATCTCGGTGAAAACTTCAATCATAATAAGAGTATAATTTTGGATTCCATTATTACATATTTTAATCACTTAACTATTATCGAATGTGTATGATTCAGACTCTAATTTATATAGACAATTGATAGTATAGCTCCATTCAAAAAACACAAAAAGAATGATAAGGGAAAACTAGATACATATTCCAAACATTTATTGAAGGGTTATTTATTTATGTGGCTCAATATTGTATAATTTTTATGGAATTTTTTTTATTTACATTGTCTTAAATTAAGCATTTTTGGAAGCTTGAACGTTTCCAGTGTAGTTAATATTATCTTACTTTACCTTTTTGGATCAATAGCGAAATCTCCATTAATATTTCCTTCAGTTATTGAGTAGGTGATTTCGTCTTTTTCTGGGTCTTCCGCCTGAAATACAACAATTTTGAAATTCAAAATAGATTTAAAAGTAAAATAATTTAAAATTGAGTATTAGTAATAAACCATTGTATATAAATGAAAATAAAACAACTAACTATGCAAGTGAGCCTGTTTCTTTAAATAATAACAAGTATATTTCAATGACATTTTTAAAATACTTTTCTGAGGAATAAAATTTAAGACTTTTCAATACATTTAATTTTATGTGAATAAAGTTCAATGCAATCCACTATTTTCAAAAATCACTTTTATTGCAACGTTTTTTTTTTAAAAAAAATTACAGTAAAAAACGGTGATTTATAAAATTTGTTTTATAGTATTCCTTAAAGCTATCATAAATTTTACAAATCTTTAAAATATTTAAAAATTAAAGACTTTTCACATACCACAATAAAATACGTAATGAATTATACGTATTAACGTATTATACGTATTATTCATTTGTCGTACGTACGACCAATGAAAATTAGCTAGTATATATTACAGAATAAGCGTGAAAAGTTTTATTAATTTACCGTGAGTGTTACGATAGCTGATTTAGCAGCTGCTCCTTCGCTAACTTGGGCATCGTATCGATCTTGGGGGAACACAGGACCACCTGCATTGGGTCCTGCGATCACTACAACATCCAAAATAGCTTGACTGAATCTGTAAATGAGGGGAAAAAACAATCTTCTGTTATTTAAAGATAATATGTTATTAAGGTGAAAATTGAAAAACATGAATCAATCATCGAAATAATAAAATGTGATGTTATGTAATACTTTTCAGATTTCCATTGTGCTTTCTCTTCGTTTAAAACTCAGTTCCTACTACGAATTTTTTCTTTCTTAAAAAAAGCCGCTACTTTTAATGATACCATTATTTTATATATACAGTCGACTCTCGATAATTCGAAGCTGAAAGGACCAATAAAAAAAACTTCGAATTATCAAGAGGGTAGGAAAAAACACCCAAAATACACGAAGAGAAATTTTTTTCTAACACATTTAAATTTGAAAATATGTAATAAAATAACATTGTACATTTGTTTAAAATTATTTTAAAGTATTTTTTAAAAAGTGCATATTATACAGAAAAATATATTTAACAGAAGTTAAAAATCCTGTATTAAAATATTACATTTATATATTAAAAGAATACATACTGTACATAATTATTATTATTATTTTTTTTTGACGAAAAACTCTTTGATCTTTTTTTGTTTTAGTACATTCAATCTAACTTTGTCAATAGATTTTTCTAGAATAAATAGCACTTGAAAAAAGTCCACATCAACATGATTTTGAAGAAAAAAAGTTGCGTAGTTTGTTTAGGGACACTTTAGTTTCTGTCAGAGTTACGGAGTCAACTCCGATGGTCATCAAAGAGGCTACGTTCCGGTGGAAACAAGCAGAGATGATACAACACAAAACATGTAAGCTCCAACCTGTTAGCTACAGGACTCTACAGGATAGTGAGTGTTTGAATTGTCGAGAGTTTTATTAGATCACTTCGAATTATCGCGTGTAGTATTCTGGCCGGCCCCAGATTTTACTTCGAAATATAGAGTGTAACAAAACGGATTGTTTTAGTTCGAAATATCAAGAGTTTTTCTATGGGCTGAGCATATACTTCGAATTAGTGAGAGGTTCGTATTATCGAAGGTTTGAATTAGCGAGAGTCGGCTGTATTTAGAAAGAGACATGATGGATAGAATTAAGTTAAGTTTATTGTATCAATCGACTACAGATGGCGTGATTCTCACCTTCCACCAGGATCAGTAGCTTGAACAGTGATACTATACTGTTGTCCTGCCGACACTTTATCCACTACTTGAACGTTTCCCGTACTTCTATCGATACGAAATTTAGAAAGACCTTCGTTGGAAACGTGATAAATAGAATATACTATGGGTTCTGAACCATCAATGTCATCGGCATCTGTAGCCTCCACCTAGTAAATAAAAAGGTGTTAATAAGATTTTTGAAAAAAATATAATCTTATTAAAAACAGCAAATATTTTATTATAAATAATCAAAGAGAGATTATTCTAAGACTAATCCATAATTCCTAAGACTCCTTTTACATTATTTTTACAATCCCTTAAAAACAGAAGCAATCTTTAAAATTAAACATTTCCTGTTGTTTCACCTGATATTTTCAACATATAACATGCATGTACGGAAGTAATTATATTTCCTTTCTTCACTACAGAGACCTGTAATTTCGAGGATTTTAGGTATCAGTTATATTTTCGAATCTTCGATTACCTATAATGACAATCAACAACTGTGCAGGCTTAACTGGATAGATGATAATGTATCTCGTTATTTTTTCTCTGCTTAAGATACAAATAATGCAAAATTGTACATGAAACAAGTTTTATTCAAAGATATTATACAAAAATCTTTATCAACTCATTTTTTGTTGTTGCAAAAACTCATATTATAGAAGTACAACTAGTGCAATTGTTATACTACCTTGGCAACTCTCCTGATTCCATCACCGGCAGGTAATCGGACTGTGGGCAGAGGAACTATGACTGGTGAGTTGTCATTTACATTATTAAGGTGGACGCTAAGGGCTACAGGTGCGCTGGCACCTTTACCGGGTAAACTGTCGACTTGTCGAGCGATTACCTAAAAAAATTGGATCAATTAGCAAATTTTCAAAAAGTAAAAACGATAACCCAGAGAACAAAGCACATAAGTACATATTGTAACAAATAAAATGTTATCCTTCATTGTGCTAATTTCTGAGCAAGCATTTTTTTTTTACATAATAATTTTGATACAGAATTACATAAGGTGAACACACAATATTATCATTATGCAATTCTTAGCTTAAAGAAATATTTCTAAAATTTAAGTAAATTGATATTTTTATTTTCAAAAGTAGGTGGCATCACTTTTTAAGAGAGAAAGGAATGATTGTTATTCTTGTAAAACCAAAAACAACTAGTTGCACAAAATGTTGCTTGATAAATTCTAAATTCATATTTTAAAAAAATCTTGAGAATAATAGCAAGTGAAGCAAGTCAAATCTTCCAAGCTGTTATTAAGTGGAAATATCAATAGTTGATTTAAGCATCGTTCGACTGATCAGACATTTGTTCAAATTTATAAGTTAGTAACAGGGGCGTACGTAAAATATTTTCATGTGAGAGTTAACACTTTAAAAAATACGTAGACCAAAGACCCAAGGCGCAATCTTTATGCTAAAAATTAGACATCTCTTGGTGTATGGGTGGGATTTGGACCCTTAAACTTCACCCCTGAATACGCTACTAATTAGTAATTAGGTTGTTCTAGTATGATATATTAAGGCAACGAAACCGTTTGAATATTTACAATTCAATTCTGTTTTTCCACTAATAAGCAAAATTCAAAATTTGTGGAGGTAGTTAAATTTTGCCATTTCTCATATAAATTTACAAAGTAAACGAAAGCCATTAAACATGGCGTGCAGGATTATTCTAATATATTTATAGTTAGTGTAAATCATTTTCTTTGATAAAATACGATATATATTTTTATTTAGTTATATAAAAAAGCAGCAAAAACATACAAAATGTATAACCATAAACTTCAGACAGAAAATTAAATTCATGACAATATGGACTCAAGATATAACATAAAATAAACCTGTTAAGTACTTTTCTGTATAAAAATAAATGTATAAAATTTTTTGTTTCATAATACATGCTTGATAAAGCAAAATGAAATGATCAAACTGCTTGCTAAAATCACTTATGTTGCCACTCCTAAGAAGTTCAATATTTCCTGTTTTATATTATTTTATTATTGTTTGCGTTTGTTTATTCACATCTGAATCTGGCAACAGAATTTAGAAAAAATAAGTTATTTGGAATATTCTAAGCAGTTACGTTTTACGTTAAGGGAACCAGGACATGCTCGAAAGTGTAAAATGCCAAAATTAAGACCCTTTGTTTATGAGACATATATCATTTATAATTTCGAATAGAAGTTAGATATTTTACGCTCTTAATAAAAATAATTTAATTATTCTGTAGAACTACAAAAATAACTTTTTAGTACAAAAGTTTTTTTTCCTACTCAATTTAAGTAATACATAATGTTTGAGAACTCATAATACATACTTATATTCAGTTACCATTTTTTTAAAAAGTATCTTTTTTTTATGCAAAATATTTTTACAGATATATAAAACAATACACAAAAGACAATGAACCTATTTTTTTAGTGAAAATTTAGTATAGTTTCTTTAAAAAAATTATAAAACTTTGAAATTTGGAAAATTTCTATTTTTCTGCTTTTTTTATGCATAAAACCATTTTTAAAAAGTTAGGCACTATTTTAATAGAAAAAAATTAGGTTCACTATATGCACATAGGCATCTTGTATAGAAGTATAAAAAATCTGGAATCTTGAAAAGTTATAGTGTTTTTAAAAAATGTACCTAAATGCAAAAAAAAATATTCTTTTTAAGAAAAAGTGAAAAAAATTAAAATTAATGTTTTCACATATTATATACTTGATTAGTATTTGCTTGTCTATTTTTATGTGCCTAATAATAATGCTTAATCATTTTCTAGAGTTACAAAAAGTAATTTTAAATTCATATGTTTTTTCCCCTTTGTTTTAGATAACATGAACATAATTTTAAAGATACATATTTTCATGCAGGTACTACTTCTTACAAAAATATTTCTTGAATATACAAAAAAAATTCACACATATATATAAAGCAACATATCAAACGTAATGAACCAGTTTTTTAATGAATTAACTGCATAATTTTTTAAAATAATCATAAAACCTTAAAATTCTGAAATTTTTAATTTTCGAGATCTTGTAATACATATTATGCCACGGAATAGCGGGGTTATTCATTCAAATGAAAAAAAAATTCAAAAGTTTATGTAGATCAAACACAGGGGAAACTACCCATTTAAAATATGTCAAAGGGGGCGTGGTCAATTGTTTACATTTTTATTTTTCATATTTTAGGGCTATTTTATCAACAAACATATAAGTATTGAACATTCTTAGATTCAGAAAAATATAAACTATTTCTTAGAACTAAAATTGAAAAATCGATTTTTTGAAAGTATATGATGCCCTGGTTCCCTTAAGAAAAGAGCTGTATAATATTTTACGTTTATGGGGGTGTGCTCAATTAATTCATTCTTTCATGTAAACAGATTCATTTATTCAAAACTGTAAATAGCTTCATTTATCCTGCGTGTCGAGAAAAATAAAAGAATATTGTAATCGAAGAAGAATAGTTTTTCTAGAGTCGCAACAACTTACTTGAAACGTATATTTGCTAGGATTAGGTGGATCTCGATCCAAGTTAGCTTCGTTCACTACAAGATAGCCGTCAGAGTTAACACGAAACGAGTTGGTAGTGACTTCGTAAGAGTATGAAACTAATCCCTCTTCTCCGCTCTGCAAGAATTCAGAGAATAACATTAGATCTAAATGGGGGAAAAACAATCTGTACTTGATAAGCTATTGTAGTTTAGAAATTTATTTTACTTACCAGATCTGCATCAGCAACTTTAAGTTCTAAAGGTTCTTTCCCTTCTTTGTCTACAGTAACTGTTGTGCCAATGGGAGAGTTCTCGTTAACGTAGCCTTCCATAGCAGATGGTGTCAGAACTGGAGGGTGATTATCCACTGCTTCTACGTCTATTAGTAATTTGGCAGTAGTAAACCTTCTACCATCACTCATTTCCTCGGCCTGGAGAAATAGAAAAATATATTAGTTAACCTGCATCACAAAGATCGCATGCAGGCAATATCTCCACCAAAATATGAGAAAAATAGAATGATAAACAGATATTTTTATTTAAAAAATAACTATCCTTGCCTTGATTATAATTTCTAAATTTTTGGCGACTTTTCTGTCCAATGCTTTTAACTGACGCACTCTTCCAGATGTGGGATCAATTTCGAAGTATTCGTTATAAATTGAAGGGGTCCCTGGAAGAAAAATAAGTTATAAGCACAAAGGGAGCAAACAAAAAAATTCCAAACAGTTACTTCATGATTAAGAAATTTCTAAATAAAAATGAGTAATGTTCATGTATTTATAAAACAAAAATTCTTATAAAATAAAGAAACTATTGTTATGAAATAAATAAAAAATGTATCAATGTATGAAACATAAATTAAAGCTTTCATAAAAATTGATGATTTTTTAGTACAGACTGAAATGCGATTATACGTTTTTACAATATAATTAAAATTCTAACACACAACATAATTAAAATTCATTTCTTAAACATTAATTTCTTTAGGAAAAGAATTTTAATTATTTGTGCTACAAATTAAAATAAGTTACTAGAATATTCAATGGTACAAATTATTTTGTCTGAGCCAAATTTACACATTTCAGAGAATACATAATAGTGAGCAGAGTACTTGAAGCAGAAGACGAACATTGCTTACTGTTGATCTAAACGGCTTAAACATGGTAGAAACTGCTTAATATAAGGCATTTTGAAGAATGGAGAATTATTTAACTATGAAAAAGTATCTAGATAAGATGGCTGAAAAAATCAATCATGGAATGAATTGCTCTATATTTATGTGTGATAAGTAAAATCTTTTGAACTCACCATTTACGAAAGAATAACGAATCGCAGAGTTAAGAGAATCTCTATCTTTGGCTAAAATAGGTTCTGGGAGAACTTTCAGCAATCCAGACTAAAAATGAAGAAAATGGTTTTAAAATATCACGAGAGTTATAATAATAGCTATAATAAAAATAGAGTAATAAGAAGTGATCTAAAGTATAATAAGAGAAAACAAGTAAATAAATAAAATATAAGATTATACACAATAAAAGTTAACATTAGAAATTCGTTTCAGGGAGCAAAATAGAATTTATAAAAATTATTAAGCTTGAAAGTTGAAAAGAAAAATGAATTCTAAGGAAGATTTAATTTTTAAAAATGAGTCCATCATTTCTTATTTTTATATTATAATACCCAGAAATAATTAAAAGAAAATGAAATCAGAATTTAATGAATAATGATATAAATTAAACATACATATAAATATGATTTCACGCTTAACTTTTCTTTCAAAAAATAGAGAAAAATAAATAATTTTAATGAAAATAATCGTAAGTTGTATATTGGTGATTTATTGTAAAATTTATAAATTTCATATTTACCATAACACCACTTGTAACATGAGCTCTATATTCTGGATTAACGCATGCGCCGTTTACTAAAGTGCATGCATCATAAATGAAAGCTGGATCTAAATCATCACCGTCTGCCACATGGATGGTTAAGGTTGTAGTAGATGTTAGCCTTTGAGAAACATCTGTTGCTTTGTCCTGGGAAGAAAAATATAAGGAAATATAAAGCTCCTAATTTTAAAGCTAAAAGTTTTTTATTGCATTGTGTCATTTGTGGTCATATTTTTAGCAGGCAATAAAAATAATTTCGTTACATATCAAATTTTCAGAAAATAAGCCCCACTATAATAACGAACATACATATATTAACGAGTTTTACATAAAAACATGATATGTGTCTACTAATTCATTTTTATATGATACATTTTTTATATGAATGTCGTTATAATATATATTGTTTTTGTAATAAAAATAATTAATAGATTTATGTAAGATTCCTAATCTATACAAATAAATAAAAAATTTAAGTGTATATCTGTAATTTCAAATTAATAGCTTTTTACTAAATGCATTTAAAAGTAGATACGGTACTTATATATATATATATATAAATTTAATTTTTGTCTGTCTGTCTGTTTGTTCCGGCTAAACTCTGAAACGGCTGGATCGATTTTGATGGGACTTTCACTGGCCGATAGCTGATGTTATAAGGTGCAACTTAGGTTACTTTTATTTTAGAAAAAAAATTAAGGTTCTGTGAAAACAAAATTAAAACCAATGAATTAGTGAACAATATCCAATTCAAATAGGGAAGTATGTATTATAGAAATATATATATGGCCTCGCTTCCCTCCTACACTGTGTGTGTTCAACCGAACACTATGAATATTGGCATGTATATGTATTTTTTGGTGGAATGTATATGTTTGAGTTATCCTTTTTGTTGCAGCACCCCACCAGATAGCGCGAAAGCATTTCAACTTTCGCACCATTCAATCAATTGCCAAGTTCCCAACATGGTCGCCAAAAATGATGCCAGCTTGGCTCTATCACCAACATTTCACTATGTTTCCTTTGAATCGCCATTATAATGTAAGGATCCGCGTTGTTTGCGATTATAATTTTAACATAAAATAAATGCAACAGAAAATAATATTAACGTAATACACATCCAGATATAAATTATTTACACTATTTTAAACGTTCATTACATAAAATTTGTAACAATGTGTTATTTTTGATGAGCAGAGATTAGCTTGAAAGGTATTTTCAAAAATCGACCCACAAGAGAGTTACGGGGCGTTATAAAAAAATTAAAAAATCCTTTTTATCAACTATTATACCTTCAGACTTAAATTTTAACAAATATATTTTTTTTTTGTTCAGCTTGGATATGCAAAAAGCTTTTATATATATATATACTTATTTAGTTTGCAATTCACGTAAAATTAACTCATTAAAAACTTCTTTATTATCCTTCAGTCTGTATTGTTTAATATTTCAATTCACCCGTTCTTCGCAAGGGTGTACCAGCTAGTCTACCATGAATTTAAAACTCTAATTATATATAATTAACATAAATATTCACTGATTACAA
Organism: Trichonephila clavata; assembly: GCA_019973975.1. NCBI lineage: Eukaryota > Metazoa > Arthropoda > Arachnida > Araneae > Nephilidae > Trichonephila > Trichonephila clavata. Next base: position 107,872 of record BMAO01003065.1, on the reverse strand, counting down.
ATATTTTCATTTTAGATGAGAATTTATAACTATTAGAAAATATTACGAAAATGGTAAAATATATGCTCTAAGAGAATATTTTTTAATTCAAAATAAAAACATCAAGAAGCTCTAAGAATATTTCATTCTTATTCTTGTATTGAAAGTGCGTTCATACATCAAAACTCATCACCATTTTCCCCAATTAAAAATAGAACAATTCAGAAATTCTTTTTTTTTTTAAGTTATTGTTACTCACGGTTGCAAGAACTGTCAAGTAATAGATATTGGATCTTTCGTAATCCAGCGTCCTCTGAACAGTCACTAAACCTTGGTGAGGTAGATTAATCGAGAAATAGGGATATCCATCTTTCTGTAAAAGAAATTTAAAAAAAAGAATTAATAAATGCAGTTAAACTGTTTGAATAAAACTGTAATAAACAAAGGATATATTAATAGTATTTTAGATTTTAGCATAAAATGAAAATTAGTAACCAATAATTTCTATTCAGTTAAATTTTAAAATAAAAATTTTTCTACAAAACTAGCATAATTGAAGGAATTTTAATAACACTTTTCATATACAATATTTGAATGCAGGAATATTTATTTATTTCATATTTATATTCTACAATGAATCAAACTCAAAGCATATTTGTTTTAAAAGAAAATTGGAATTATTAGAGTATTTATTACAAAGTTCAAGATTATTAAGAAAAGGCTTAAAGAGAAAAAATTTACAAAGTTCACTAACCTCAGTCGAATCTCCAGGAGCAGTTGAATATTCAACGAGACCATTGCTATCAGAATCCGCATCCGTTGTCGACAAATCTCGAAAAATTGTCGTCCCGATAGGCGTTAACTGAAAAACACGATAACTGATAGTAACTAATGCGTTATCAAAATATCTTTCGCTATAATAATTACTCAATAACTTAATTATTCTCAAAATCCAAAAGTAATTTTACAACTTCGTGTTTCTTCCAGTCATTTTCTCTATGCTTTAAAGTTTTAAAAGGACTTTAACAACGGGCTATCCGCAAAATTTATCCTCTCAAATTCGGATTTTCTTCCGTCCAGCCAAGCTGGCTCTTTAAGCTAGAATAACGCCACACTTCAAAAGAACGTCACTACCGAATTACGTATAAGTAGTCAACGAAATAGAGGATTAGGGATAAAAGTGGATGATTATAGATAATCGCAGATGTTATGGACCATAGCGTCACATGAATTCGTGTCAGAACCATATTGTTGTAGCCACTTTGACGACACAAGGCTGCGGAGGATTTTCACTATTAAGTCCAAGGGGTCTCATTGAGATAAGTACAATGTCTTTAGCTTGTAGTGTCTGCATATCACGTAGCCATTTCTAGTTTTGACTTAATTAAAGTAAATTATTACAAATCTTGTGGTAATATAACTTCGAGTTCCATTCAATCTCTTCTCCAATCATGCTACGTTCGGATCCCTTTGGGAGCCCCAACGATCAGCGAGATCTCCAACTAATATAAGGAGAGGATATTACAAAAGGATACACTGCATATTTTTTCAAAATCTTTGCAGCGTGTTTTCTTCCTAATTCACGTATTTGCTATTTATGAAAACCTATATGAAATATATTACAATAATTTATACAACAACCTACATGTAACATTTTTGTCATGGAATATTTTTGCATCATCTAATTGTTCTCGGTATATTCGATCATATGTATCCCATTAATTCACTCCATATAATCCAGTTTTCTCTTTCGTGTAGTTAAAAATACACAAAGATATGTGCAAAAAAATTATATTAATATTTTTTTAATTTTATTAATTTTAAACTATGCTGTTCGGCAAGAGAATTGATCACAATGCACCTTAAACTAATTTTACAACGAGATTATTGTTCTTTTTGTGAACTATATATTTTATATTTGGCAACAATGTAACAAACATCTAAGTTTAGCTATCAGAATTATATTGAACTTAAAAATAAAATACTTCGCTTAGTACTTACTTCAGATACTGTGGTTTCATACGATCTGGCTTTAAACAAAGGAGGATTATCATTTATATCTCCAATACGAATGACCACGGGTATATTCCGCTACAAAGATAGAGAATAATAATTAATATTGAATAACATAAAAATGTAATAAACAATTTAAATAATATTAACATTTAAAAACTATTATTTGGTAGACTATTTAGCTTATAATGCTTTTATAAATACATTTACGATAAATAAAATATTTCCCTTTACCTGTAAGTCAGATGCTACATCTCTGCACGATATTTGCAACCGCACCATGGTTAATTTTCCATCCTAAGAATAAATATTAATTTATATAAATTTTACAAAAACTTACTACAAAATGTTTAAAATGCATAAAAATAAAAGAAAATTTTATTCTGATAAAGTTTTTTTTTCTACTTACATCCCTGTCAATTGGCCTTTTAAGTCGCAATCTTTTGCCATCAATGGCAAAATAGTCCGCCGTCGCTGTCTGGATTCCTAATTCTATTTGAGGAACGAAACCACGTATGGGAAGTTCTGTCGGCACTGTTGTTTGGTTAATTTCTATTCCCACGAAGGATAAAAATAACAAATATATAATTCTATTTGAAAAACATTTTATTAATTTTGAAGTTATTGAATATAACTGAGTAAATTAATATAACTTTACTTGAAGTAATATTCTGAATTTTTTATTTATAATTAAAAGCTCATCTATTACATTCAGTCTTAGTACACTAATAAAACGTAGAATTTCGTAAAATGTCAGAAATATCACCAAACTTCGTGATTTTGTGGTTTATGTCACTTGACAATGGCACTATTACAGCAGTATTATTTCCAGGAGAGGTTGGAATAAATTTGAGAAATTTCATTATTGATCCTGAAAGTTTCTTAATGGTATAAAAGTTAAATTTTGACCGTTTGTTCTGCTAATATATTGTATCAGAGATAATCCAAATAGGATCTTCGAGAAATATTGATTTTAATGGTTTTGGGTTTTATTATTTCTACCATATAGGATAACTTTTACTAGAAACTCTTGTTAGAAGAATTATATACAACAGGCTATACAGCAAAAATAACTATAAAAAAATTTTTTGTTGGAGCATTTTTTTTTCTTGTTAATTGTTTCAATAATTTGAAATTTGGTAAAATCTAACAGATTTTTATTATAATTTTCATCAATTTATTTTGACAAATATACTTTGTCCATTATAAATAAAATCTATTTTTTTTTAAAATAGATTGTATATATTTTTTAAAATTTTTTAATTTTTTTTTTACTTTAAATGAAAATTTTGAATATGTAAGTAACATTCTATGCTTGTATAATACAATTAAAATTAAATGAATTTTGAACAAAATTATCTGAAATTAATTATTGTCTGAGTTAAATAATAATAATCTTTTTATGCAAAAAAAAAAAAGAACTTACGATTTCCTCTACTTTCCAGTATGTCCATGATAATTACACTCTCCCCGGTTTCGATCTCGCATTCTGAAATAATAATATATATAAAAAACAGTTATTCAGTCCAAAAAACATATCTATTTTTAAATAAACATTAAGAGTAACGTGAAATAGAAAAGGTTTTAAACAAATAGTGAGGATATATCATGTTGATTACGAAACCACATTTCAAATTTTAACTGATGAAGTTAAATGTAATTCTATTCTTCAAGTTAAAATTATTCTCACGATTTTTATTAAAATTATAACATAACTTTTGATGATAAAAATATACATTCTGAACACTAAGCCATCACTGGGAAATAAACCTAGTATTTTTAACTATGGCTTAACAATTAGATGACGACATTATAGCTGGTATCTTACCCCCTCCCCTATTTCCACACTGTATTTAAAAGTAGTAAGTACAAAAGGAAAAATTTTAAAGGTTTAAATTTGAGATAAATTTAATTAATCCTATTTATTTAATTTATTTCGTATAATTATGTCACTCAAACAGGACAATGAAATAAAATCATTAATTATCTGTGATCAGTAGCACACACAAAAATTTTTCAAGGTGGGAGTCCACGGTCGAAAGTCCTCCAACTCGTATCATACCTCAAGAAAACACCAATTGATTCTTCTGATTTTGTTAACAAAAAACAGTAAAAAATAAATTATTGAATTAATAATTACCGTTAATTAATAAAATAAATTGTTAATTGCAGTACTTAATTAAATTTTACGTTATGTATATATATAGGATTATCATCAATCGAAAAAAACTCAAGGGCTTTGGGGGGGGGGGTCCAGACCTCCAGAACACCCCCCTTGTGTGCGCCACTGTCTGTGATTATTACAATAATCACAGTTCAATAAAAACAAAATTTAAAAAGTACTTCGTTTTCGAAGTAAAAGTAATCCGTATATCGAATTAATAAAATTATTCCATAATTATAACTATAATAATCCAAAACATGCTTCAGTTTCTTGAAAAAGTTGTCCTTTAAAATATTGCCAAGTAAAATTTTAAAACATCGAATCCATAGTTTCAATTAAATAAAAAAATTAAGGGAAAAATAACAATTTATAACTGTTTGATGAATTCATTTTTAAAGTTGTAGAATACTTGTACTTATTTTTTATCGCCTGATAAATTCAAGAAAGAAGGCTATGCAAAATCTTTTTTGCTATTTAATTACGATTGACAAATCTGCTACCTCTTCCATAATTAAATTTTTTTAAAGAAAAGACGTCTTAGGAACTTGAATTAAAAAATCCAATATGGAAAAACATAATACAGGGAAAGGGAAACTTCACAACCATTTTTAAATACGTTTTTTACAAACAAACAAAAACAAAAACAGTGCATGTCTTTTGAAATTTAATAATGTACAGTTTCATTGATATTTTTCCTTCCTCAAGCATAATGCAATTTAAACCAAGTTAAGAATGGATAAAGAAACAAAAATAGCGTTTTAAATATCTATTCAATCTAAAATTCCAGTATTTTTTTAAAAATAATACTTTATTTCTGATATCAACTTGTCAAATTCTTTTTCTGAAAATGCATTAAGAAACAAAATTTTCACAATGCTTGGATAACAATTTAATAAACTGTTTCTCGTTTAACTGGGTCACATTCCATTTTTTTTTTTTTTTTAATAATATGAAAGCAAACAGAACAGAAAACTTGTGCTTTAATGTACTTACGACTTTTACACAGACATAGTAGCAACCAGAAAGATGAAAGCAAGAGCAGAAGTCGTTCTGGTGCTGCCATCATTTGGCGCTACCTAGAAATAAAGAGGAAAATCTTTTTAGCTAAGTTGATTGAAAGTATATATATTGTACTGAAGTAAAAATCACTTTTACAATTTGTCAGAAATAGCTTATCAGTTCCAAAGCAAATATGAAAAAGTATTTTCCACTGAAAATGAAAGAACAACGAAATGGCAGTGCTATAGTCCAAAAGGTTGATCATACATTAGGTACAGATATATTTTTGTCTCATTTTGAAACTTTTTAATAAAAATTCTATCTGATAAACATACACAAATATCTTTATATTTCAACATTTACTAATTGTTCGATCATTAGAAATGTAAAATTACTAATAAGATTTGATATTTTTCTGTCTGAATTCAATAACAAATAAACATTTATTTCAAAAAAAATTTTTTCATTAATTTACACAAATATTTCGTTTTTTTTTACAATAAATTAATAGAAACACAATCCCCAACGGTATCCTTATAAATAAGATCACCATAAAAGAATTGAGGTGTTTAAAACAATTTGAACTTTTTTCTGAAGTAGTAAGAATTCGTTAAATGTCCTGAATGTTAAAAGAAATAATTCGTTAAATTACTTGTCTCATTTTTACTGAAAACTGATCATTTATTACAAGATTTTAAAGAATATAGTTGTGATTTTTTTGAAATAAAATCGTCAACTTTTGATGTTGCGATAAAACATAAAAAGAAAGAAAGAGAAAATTGATTAAATCGAGCTATTAAAACAAAAATTATTGAAATATTTAAACTTTTGAGAAAATTAAGTTTCACCAAAAGAAAATGCAATGTTTCAAATATTTTTTAAATTAAAAACTTTTTTAAGTGTTTACCACACACCCACACACAGTTAAAATATTTGAAATGCGACAGTTATTTTAATTCAAATCAGTGTTAAGCTGTTATGATCATAAATTGATAGATAATATATCAAAATCAAAAAATAATTTACAACAAAAAATCAAAACATTTATTTCAAAGTTAAGCCTTTAGCTATTTTTGAAATAAATGTTTTGATTTTTTGCCTTTAGCTATTTTTACTTTAAAATGACGAAAGAATAATAAGTTAAGAAATAAAACATCACAAAATGGCTAAAATGTGTTTCATTCTTTTGATAAACGTCAATTTGTCTCCTTAAATTTAATTAATTAAAAAATTTTCTGTTATTCCCAGAGTTTTGAAGTATCCCAAATATTTAATCTAAACCCTATGAATTTAGCTCATTGAAAGTCCTCCAAATTGCGTTTTTTTTTTAAATTTTCAGATATAAATGATGTTTTTAACAAATGAACAGACCACTATGTTTCGACTAAGACATAGTTCTAATGAAATAATGAAACTATTAAAATATCTACAATAGAAATAATGTTTATTTTGCCATCTTGTTTCTTCCCCGTCTATTATGTATACATGCATGACAAATCATGCATCAAACAACAACTTAAAATAATCTACGCAGACGCTGTTTTCCGACAATTGGTCATTCCGACTTTGAACGCAAAGCAGATAACGATCTCAAAGTCTGCACGCTAAACGTGAAAGGTCACTTTGTGACAATAGCTATCATTAAATACAAGAAGAGTTACCACATACACATCTTATAACAGCTAATTACTTTCACCTTGCTGGTTTGATGAATAAATCTGATAATTTACCATTTAGTGTTTCTTGCTGGAAGGCTTACATTGGTATTACACAGAAATACTTGAGAACAATGAGAGAATTCTAAGGTATGGTAGAGACCCTGGTAGGTGATTAATGAAATCAAGTGGTAGAGATTTTCTATGTAAGGTTATTTAAATTTAAGATAGAGGTGAATAATCTGTAATAAACAGAAAGCTGTGTTTAGATTAAATGTAGTAAACCAGGGTCATACACATTTACTTTAAGAGGGTTATATTTAAAAAAAAAAAAACGTTGACGAAAGCACCAAGACGTATAACCACTATGCTAAAACCCCACCCTTGTGTATGTTAGTGATAGTAGCAAAATGGACTTATTGGACGACGCAACTCTTAATTTTGAACTATGGTCAGGAATCCATGGTATAATGAATTTAATACTTGAGGTGATATCTAACTCATCAAATTACCACAACACGAGAATTTTGTGGTTCAGTTACATTTAAAGTGCGGTAAGCCCATTTACTGATAATAGTATGGTATGAAGGAAATCGCCCTGGTGCTGCTTTACTTGGGACAAGCAGTAGGCGAGATGAAACTACTCTTGCTAGGCTTCGCACTAGACATACTCGAGCTCAACGGCACGTGGATGGTCTTAAAGTTTACCCTCCTTGTCCGAAATGCAATGTGAACCAAGCCGTTCCTGCCCACATCTTGGCTTGTATTGGTTGCCATAAAAGCCAGCTGCTCTCAAATCCTGCTACAGTTCTTCATTGTTTAAAAACGTACATGTTCATGGACTTGATTTAGATGTTTCTGTTGGTCAGGAGGGATAACAAACAACAACACTAATGATAGTAACCAGTGGATTGCATGTGAATAGGAGACATAATCTACAAGTATAACAACATTGTTTCCTCCAAAAAAAATTATCTTGAATACAAATCTGAATATTCATTTCAAATTACTAACAAATAATCCTACGGTACAGAAAAAAAATTTAAACGATGCAATTTGAATACTAAAAGTAAAATTAACAAATGCATCTTCATGAAAACTGTATTTTTTATTTCCATGAGCTTTTTTAATGTAAAAAGAAACTGTAGCCGAAAATAAACAAATTATCGTATTTCTTGTCATATTTTCGCCTGAAACATGTTTAATATTATGGAATAACATTTAAAACCAAATACAAACGTGTGAGTCAGTTTTCTAGGATTAAGATTCGCATAAATCAAACCCCGTGAAAGATTATCAAAGAAAACATTCTTCAAACATGTTTAATTTAAATAAAAATATAAGAAATAATGAAAAAAATCATCTCAAAGTTCTTAAATCTCTTCATACTTCCTTCCTTCGTTGATTTTTATCTAAAAATTTATTATAATATACAACTACAATTCAAAAATATTAGAATAACTAAGAAATGTCTTGAATTGTCGTATAAAATGCAAGATATTTTTAAAAATAAGGGGGTAAGGAATGGAGAATTATAGTTTTCACAATATGACACATGATATATTATATATTCATGCCTAAAAATTAATAGATTTAATATTAAAAAAGTATTGTAGTTATTAAAAAAAATTTAAATAATTCAACAAACAATAGTATTTTTGGAGAACTTTGTGATTGATTAATATTGGTGTTAAAATTTGCCCTTTTCTAGGGCTAGTACGCGTATAATGACTCTTTCATACGAGTAAATAGTACGGAGCTAGTTTTGAACAAAAATCGCCTGGGTTTCTTCAGGCATGTTTAACTGGCACTTCCTTAAGCTCTCAAAAACCTTCTTTCTACTAGTTGACTCAACTGTGAGGATATTGAGAAAGCTACGCTCTTCACACACGTCTACTTATGTATTGAAAATAGAGAAAGCTTTTTATTGCTTCATCGGACTCAATCATTGTACCGATGAATCCGGCACTCCCTTTTCAATCAACTTTGGTTCGCGCGTGAAAGGAATCTCTCCCTCCCTCACAGTAGAGAAGTGGTAACAGAAAACAAGTTGACAGGAAAAAATTTGCCTTATATGAAACCGACCTAATGGCTTGTTTTAAAAGACAGCTGTAATTAAAAATGGGCAACACGAAAGACATACCGGACTGGCTCTTCTAAGACTGTAAACAATGAGGGACTTAGTTAACGGAAGATTGATGGAACAAAAATTGCTGTCAGGTAACCGCCAGTACAATTTAAAAGGATTTTTTTTTAAAAATCAAAAATTTAAATAGTCGTAAGCAAATAACTACACAAGACAAAACTGAATGCTAACACGTATCGTGAGGAAAAATCTCTTCTGAGATTCATAATTAGAAAATGGCGAGAGCGAATAGCAGATGCGTCAATATCTACCTCCAGTGCCTATTCCATGAGCTTAATTTTCAATTACGCATACCCAAGACAAAGTCATCACTTACTTACAAGCATTTAAGAACTTACTTTTCGGTAGGACAAAGAAAGAATACTTACTTTTTAAAGATGAATCTGTGTTTTGTATTTCTCGTAGTAAACAAGGTATCCGTGTTTGGCATTTTAACAACAGATTGCTCAAAACGTTCAGTAAAAGTTTAACAATGTCATTATTTGGGGGAGTAATGAATTCTGAGGAAAGCTAAGTACTTAAACAGGGAGGATAAATTCCAAAGTATACAAGGATGTACTTAATCATTTTATAATTCTATCATTTATAATCATTTCATAATTCTATTTGAGAATGTCTTTATCTTTTCTATTTAATCTTTGAGTCTTACTATGAGTCATATATCACCACTGTTTGGATTAAGAACAATAAAACGAAAAAAATTTAAATACTTCCTTTGCTGATTAATTAATCCGATTTAAATCCTATGGCGAATATTTGGAATTTAATAAAGAACCACTTTCGAGATTATGCTCCAAAGGAAAAAATGAAGCGGAGGACGTGATATTCATTTGGGCAACTACTAGGCGAGATGACAGCAAAAATAATTAGCCCCTAGTGTGACATCTCATGTGTATAACGTAATAATGGTCAAGGAGATGTCAATGACAATGTTTTTCGTTTAAATGAATTATATCCTTTTTTTTTTCATGTAACTCTAATTTTTTTTAATCGTTGAGAAAATCATAATATTTTCAAAAGAAATTAATTGTAAAAAATTTTGCTAACTTTTAATTATAATTAAATAATAATTATTAAAAAGCTAATTTTTTAAAGTTGTATTTATTTATAAAGCACATAGAATGTGACACAACATTTTAAAAATTCTCAAGATTTAATTCCATCAAATTCAAATCTCAAACCATTTTCAACTTTATTTTTTTTTATTTTAATATTTTTAATTGTAGTTACATTACGATAAAAATAACAACTCAAAATAAACATTCATTTTATTAAATGAATACTCTAAAAGATGTAAACTATTTAAAAAGAGAAACAGTTTCTTAAAAAGTCAATGTGATATTAAAGAAGAAGCATTGGTGAATAATATATATATTACTAAAATAAAGAGCGTTTTTATTTAAGGAATTTTTCCCTCATACATCGACAAGTATAAAAAGGAAGAATACATGTAAGTGGCTTCAAGTATTAAAAAAAGTTCTCATTTTCCTTGAATCAAATGATTACAAATATTATGAAATTAAACATGACTTAACGTTATTTTACTTGATTGGGAAAACAAATACTGCTTTTCAGATTAGTTTATATTATTTTATAGTATTATTGAATTATTCAGTGGCGCATATAAGGGGGGGAGGGGCTGTACCTCCCCACAACTCTTAATTTTTTTAGATTGATGAAAATCTTATGTATATAGTATGTAAAATGCAATTAGGTATTTGTTGTTATTAATTAATTTTATTAATTAATTCTAATTATTTATTCAATAGCCAACTTTTTTACTGTTTTTGTACCTGGAAATCGATAAAATCAAAAGATACGTTGGGCGGAGCATTGGAGCATGACACAAGAATGGGGTGGACTTTTGACCCTGCCTGTGTGCGCCACTGGTACTATTTATTGAATTATTTTTCTCTAAAAAAATTATAAATCCATAACAAAAATAATTTGATAATAGAAATGGTGAAATTCCGCTTTTGAATCTACTGTGGCCTTGAAATACGACAAATCATCAAGTTAGAAGACATATTTCTTTTGAATGTTTTATTAATTTTTAATCTAATAAATGAACAATGATTCTATAGAAAAAGAATCAGATTAAACAACTGTGATTTCAAATTTCAGATTGAGAAATCGACATGGAAACTTAATAAAAAATTATCTTAGCTATGCGTTGTTCTCTAGGCAATGCAAAGGATGTAGTTTTAATTTCAATGTAATTTGAAAAATTACAAAATTTTTGTTTTAATACCATTTCATATAACAATATTACCATTAAATTGTTTTATTATTGAATAATTCGCAAACGGAAGAAATCCATTATATATATATAGTCATAATAGTTTTCCACTCTAGCTACATTTCTCTTTTTTGGTTTGTCATGGTTCCATGTTCTTGGTTCTTCCGGTCTTATCTTAAGATTCTTGGGATTTATTAGTCTTCTTTTTAATTATTTACTGATATATATATATATACTGGCTATATTAACCGCCCGCTTTGCTAGATATTTCATAGCATTGTAAGACTACATTCTTTTTAGGAAATTTTTATCTAAGTCTTACCATTTAGCTTTCGATTATATTGAAAAATATTCTTACACACCTCACGTCTTGATTTAAAAAATTCAGAACTTGAATTTTTAAATATAAGCATATTTATCATTTATTTCTTTGTAACTCCTTTCTTGGAATTTTTAGCAGACCTGTACTCAATAAAAGAAATATGCTTGCCTGATTCGTAATCTCTAGATCTAACTGCTCATAAACAAGAATGTGTTTTAATCTATAACACCTCCGTAACCTCCGTGCACCCCCTTGGAAACTATTTCTGAAACTTCTGTTCTTAGCGAATTTGAACTGAGCAGAAGAAGTATTTTTGTCAAATTTCAAATCTGTGGATGTAATAGTACAGACACGGAAATTTTTGCCTGTGACGCTCCCAACCCCTCGGGAATCAAATCCTGAAAACCCTTCCTTAACGTATCTCTATTCAACAAAAGGAACATGACTGCCAAATTTCGTGTGTCTGTAGGCCTAATATTTCCAAAGATCTCATGATGAATGAGTGAATCGCTTTTCTCCCATACATATTGAGAGACAATGATTCATAATTCATGCTTTAGTTTTTGACATAATGTACAAATCATTTCGCTTTAGATTCCATAATTCATGGTTACAGTGACGTAACGTACAGCCCGGCAACCCCCGCAATGCGGAGGGGAGGCAGGTCTCTAGGGGTCCCAAAGCCTGACTGACACCAAGTACAAACTCTTTGTAAGTACCAGTTTCAGGCACAAAATCTGACTTTGCAGGGGGGGGGGTTACTCCGTTACGCCACTGCATAGTTATGTATAGTTCTTGAATTTCATATATATAATTTTACTCTGCTGAAAATTAATAACAGCATGCAATATAAAACAAAAACTCATCAAATTATTTTAACGACATGACGTAACTACGCTTCCTCGAACAATAAACATCTAATCATTATTCTCATCAAGATTCATCAATGCAACACACAAAAATACCACAAAACCCGTTATACCTAACGGTCTTCAAAATAAATTCATGAATGCTGAACTCTGAAACGATTCTTCCTTATACCAGTTTGATCATTTTTCTTTATGGAAACAACCCAAATTTCAAGGATACTTCCAGAACTTACATCACCTGTTACTTCTCCACCAGCATCCACTCCATTCCAAGACTTGTTCACACGTGACCAGCGGCGAACCGATCATAAATGGGTCATCGGAGGCGCACAATGAACGATGAGTATAAAATAGAAAGTCGGTAGCCACGCAAGCGAGGAATGGTTTCCGGTTCTGGTGGTCGCTCCGGAACAGAGCAGAAATAGAAACTCACCTGTGTGGACAGTTATGTAGCGCGCTTCCAGTGGGATGATTTGAATTTTGCTCCGTATTTTAAATGGTGTACAGGAAATGAATTGCAAATGAACTGCTGGGGATTAAAATAGATGCTGAGAAAATAAGATGGATTATAATTTTCCCCCCTTCTGTTTGATTAATTAATTCTATTCAGAGGGAATAGTAACTTCAGTAGAGATTTGAAATGCATTTACATTTTTTTCGAATGATTTTGTGAAGCTCTACTTCAAAGTTTATTTCTAGTAGTTTATTTTTATGCTAGTGTGCTTAAGCTAAAATGAATAGTATTTTCAAGTTTAATGTATATTGGAGAGATTTCTTGAAAACAATCATGACGAAAATTTGATAATGTAAACGCACATATATGTGAAAAGGATATATGTTTGTAACTGTAGTTGTGGCTGGTGTAAAATTAAATTGCAGTATGACGATTGTTGCTGCCATGCGTTTCATCCTGAGATACATACGAAAGACAAGGGATTGATGAACAGAAACATACAATACATCACAGAAGAATATAAACTTTATTACAAACGATTATTTCTCTTTCCTGAAGATACATCCATGATTTATTCAGGAATCGAACCCGAGCCCTTTCATTTACACGCCGAATGTCATAACCACCATATAGGCTGGGTGGCAGTATGACGATTTAGATATAGAATACAATTTACCGTAAAAATCCGGCGTATAACGCTCACCTATACTTTCAAGCTGCAATTTTTAATGTTTAGGTTTTGCCGTATAACGCCACCTTCTTTATTTTAATGAAGTAACGTGAAATGCATGTGTGCAATGCGCTTATGTTTCGAAGTCATTTATTCGAGGTATTATTCAAAACTTTAGAAAAAAATAATATACTTCTACAACTATATAACCCTTTAAGTTCATAAAGAATGGCATTTTTTATTTTGATATATGCAGGAGTCTAATTTTTTTCAATGCTCGTCTTTTTTTTAATTTTTAAAGCTCTCATTTTTACGGCGTATTACGCGCACCCGTATATTTCGATGTTATATTTTGTGTTAAAAGAGTGCGTGTTGTACGCAGGATTTTACGGTAAGTGTGCGATCTATTCAGTTGTCTATCTTACTGCTTTCGTTATGCTTAAAGATTATTCTGATAACACACACACAAACACACACTTCAGGTAGGTTTACTTTTAATTTACCCTTTAAACTAAGATATCCTGTAAGTGCAAACCACAAAAACTTTAGTCATCATATCTTTTTTTTTACATTATAATTAGTTATTGAGACCACTTTAGCTTAGTGAACATGTGGTGACTCCTTTAATAGTAATTCAATGGAAAAAGCTCTAAATTCGGAAATTCTCTTAGTGTAAAGTTTATGAAATAGCAACTATAGAATGATATAAATGAAGTATTTTCTGTTTCCAAATCTTTCCAACGCTATAAAAATGCATTAAAATTAGAAAGTTAAAATTATACTTCATTTCCAAATAGGGAATCAATGGTTATATCATATCAATTTTGATACATTATCATTTTAACCATGTCTCATTGAATCATGGACAGTAAAATAAAAAATGTATAAGCATACAATAATTTAAATATTCTGTGCATACTTAACGTCAAAAATATTTTTAATTACATAAATAGTACTGAAAGTACAATCTTTTTATATAAATAAAAGTACACATTTTTGTTTCCTCCTCTTATTGGATTTATAATTTGTTTCCAATATTGTAAAATAGAGATATATTTCACAATAATTTATAAAATAATATTTAAATTAAATTCAGGTAAAGTATTTAGAGAAAAACATATTTTGGTGTATATAATAAAGAACAAGTAATATAAAAAAAAACTAAGTCAATTCCTACTTAGGTCAACAAAGAAAAATTTTACTTTACTTTTTTTATTAAATAATTACAATTAATATATATAAATATGTATATACATATGACAGAATCACAATATTAAGTGGCAAAATAGAAAGCGATTTTCCTTCCTACATTTGGTGTTGGACTATATATATATATATATATATATATATATATATATATATATTTGTGTTTGTTACTATATATTAATTAATTAAATTTTTTTATTCCAATAAAATGGTACAGTAAAAAAATCACATTCTTAGAAATTAGGCTATCCCAGGTGGAATTCGAACCCACGACCTTTGAATCAGAGGTCCAACGCGCTGTCCATTGCGCTACACAGCGTGCGGTTTTCCGTTTTATATATGACATTGGACTATTATTTTTGTTTGTTGCTATTTATTCATTACTAAATAGAATTAATGAATTAATATTGGAAAAAACTGTATTAACATAAAGTGTCATCCCCTACAATTTTTTAAAAATGTATTTGACTTTGAGTAGATGAATAAAAAGTATTTTATTAACAATTGAAAATTTGAACAAGATAAATATATATAAATAAATATAGAGAGAGTGTGTGTGTGTGAACTATATATATAATAGTAGAGATTGAAAAATACTTATAAATGTATATAAAAATCAATTTACTGTATTATTTAACTAAGGTAATCAGTATTTATGATAAAACAATTGTATGAACTCAGTAAAAAATGTATAGAAAAATATGCAATCGAAAGTAACTATTTTCATAACCTATAATATGAATTTACACTTCTTTTCAATAAATTTTAGTAGATTCTATTAATTTTAATCTCAAAAAATTTTGTATCATAATTCAACATAAGTTAATGGTTTTCAGATTTGAGTTGTTGTTTTTTATGTAGTTATTTGTTAACAGAAAAAATAAGTAATTTTTTTTTTTTTTTTTTTTTTTTTTTTTGTAGAATTTATTTTAGTTATATACAAAAGAGAAAAAAATGAAAGCTAGTGGGAATGAAAGTGAAAGGCTTCTCTCCACCTCCCTCCTTTCCTTTCATTATTGTTCTCAAACATGTTTGCATTGTTCATTCCCATACTATCAAATAATACATATTTTGTTGATATCTTATTTTTTATACATATTTTAATTAAAGTAAATACAAAAAAAAAGGTTCACTGACTAAAATTTTGTATTTTTGAGTATACATTTACACGGAAGAAAAATATTATTACACGGTTATATAACTTTATGTTTAAATATGTAATTTTTTTAATAGAATGCATGTACACGCTATTTTTCCCGAGTATTGAAAAACCTTGCTTACTAAACAATTTTAAAAGTAATCGAATTATTTCAACTCCGGTAAAAGAAAATTTTAATCAACTTTCGTTAGTAAAAATAAAAAATTGGATTATGTATTTGTTACATAAAAATACGTAATGTACTTTGGAAGCTTTTCTAATAGAAAATTATTCAAAGATAAAAATCTTATTGTAAGCATCACCACAAAGGTTTCTTTCTCGATTCAAATTGCAAAATAAATTAATGTGTACAGTAATTAATAATCTATACAATCAATGATTAACTGTTTTGCAGTGTGGCTACACAGTAAATAAAAAAAATGATAGTCGCAGAAAATAAAACTATTTTATATATTGCCTACTTTTTAACTAATTAATATTTCAATTCCTCCATGTGAGTAAAATTTAAAAAGTGGCAAACGATTTTTTTAAATATAAATTGTTGATAATAATGTGATGAAAAGGCATTAAAACAAATCGTTTTCTAAAATCAGAATGAAATAATTTCATAAAATTCAATTTTTTTTCAAACGTTTTCGAATATAATAATGTACTTAACATCTGTTGAATGACTTATAGTGTAAACTCAAAAAAAAAATCGAATCAAAAATCGTGAAAACTCAAAAAAGAACAAAAGCAGATTAGAATGACTTTATTATTATTATTATCTCTCTGAATCATATTTCGCATTCAACGATTAACAATGGTAAACAATAGGAAAAAAGGAAGGCTTTAAAAGGGAAAATGTTCTTTTTTATTTAAGTAATGCATTTTCTTGGACGTCTTTCGCTGATTCCGTTCGTCATGGTTGACTAACTTAATCAGCTTTTCAGTTAATGGCTTTTGTAATGTAAGAAGATTACAAGAGATTTCCTTCCGTCTAACATTGGTGAAAGTTTTTGCGAAGAACAGTAGCTCATTTTTTGCTAATCGGCGTAAGTCGGCATACCAGAACAGTAGGATAGTAAGGAAAATATATTTTCATACTAACCTATAGATCAAGCTCTACAAACTCTTCCAGATCCGATTATATTATAGAAAAATAGTTCAAAAATGCAGTAAATGTGCTTATTTTTTATTTATAGAAAACTTAATGGATTGAGGGTTTTGTATTTTCGAAGGAAAATATTTTTAGGTTATTTAAAAATCTCCCCTCAGCCAAAAATAATATATTTTAAAGGAAAATATAATCAAGCAATTGCTTGATATTGGGATTTTCGATGGAAAAATATTAGCTTTCAGGTTTATATTTTTAGAGAATCAAATTTAAAAAATGTTATAATGTTTCAATATTTAGTGCATTGTTAAAATTAGTTAAAGAAAAGATAATATTTTTTTTTAAAAAAAAGATATACAAAATAGTCAGTAAAATATTTGATTCCTTTTATTCCTTGAAAGAACTCAAAAATTGTAATGTGTGAATAGTTTTATTGAGAGACCAAAAAATAATTTTTTTAGAAAATATTAGAAAAAAGTGACATCGCGTGAGTAAAAGTAAGTTAGAAATATGAAAAATCATCTTGAAAGATAATGGAAGCATTTTAACATTAAATTCAACCGTTCCAAACAAAAACTATTCTCATAGCGGGGAGTGCTTATTTACATCGCGCTATAAAACACCACAAAAGCAATTGGCGACGAACATCGTCTTTTTAAACCATAGTCAAGTGATGAGGACGAGATCTGAGCTGGCACACACGCCCTCTCCAAACTTCCACACCCCGTCAACTAGTTGGCTTTGAGCCTTGACAGATTTCACATGCATCAATCCCTCTACATGAAGGGTCTTCAGTGGCAGTGTGGCTGGAACTCATGATACGAAGGTCACGAGTCCGTACCATGACCTCTAAGCTACCCCGGCCGTAGCGTGATGTGGAAGCTGAGAGAAGGAAGCACAAACTCGGTGTTATGTGATTGAAAACTAAACTATGAGAAGCAGCTTTTAAGAGACGATAATTCAAGCGAATTACAATACACAATTTATTGTGAATCATATTAGATAATTCTGTTTCAGATATTTTCTATTCATAAGATGTATATTTAATGAAATGAAGGGGGAATTTATGAGTTGACATACCTAAATACCAGGGGCGTAGCTGCCACCGTATCAATGATACGGGGCCCCCAACATGTGTAACTACAGTCCCACTAACATGACTCCCATTTCTAAAAAGGGACCACGAAGGAATTTTGTTACAGGGCCCCCTCAGAGTTACGTACGCCAAAGCTAAATACATTGCATTTTATACTCTTAGAAGATTAAGTATTCAATATCGAAATATATGTGAGCAATCAACATTATAATTAATATAACAAAACTGATGAAAAAGAAAGATAATGGTTGATTGATTAATTCAAAATATTCTTAAGATTTGCATTTTTCATTTCAAATTATTTAGTAAAATTTTATAAATGCATAAATTTTTTATAAGAAAATTGAACAATAAAATTTGAAAGGGTAAATTTGTTACAGATATCAAATTATTTAATGGGAAACGTTATCCATTCTGAAATAATTATCTTCCATTTATCTTGCTGTAAAAAGAGTTAATAGAATTATTAAGAAACAACAATGAGAATGAAAATACAATTGCTCTCGCTTGTTAGATAAACAATATTTCAAAGTGAACCGCATTTTACCTACAAATATAAACAGTTTCTAATTGACTTACGAGCCTAATAACTCCGAAGAGAAATAATTTAGAGTAAAATTAATTTTGTGCTTATTATATACAAAAGAATGCTTTTTATACCTTATTATCGCGAAACAAGTAATTTTATTGATGTAAGTAGATTGAAGAAAGGGAAAGTTTCTATCATTTCGATCATTATAAAATGTACTAATGTAATGGTAATGTAATGGTGTGTGTTTGCATGTGAATCTGCTAAGAAATACTTCAGTTTTTGCTTTAAATTATCATATTCAATGCTTATTAGGGCAATTTATTTTCACAAAAATTATTTTTTGCAAGCGTTTAAAGATTTACAAAATGCGTCTTTAAAATTGCATAATTTTCGTCACGTAATCGTGCTCTCTTTTTATTCTTCTGGTAACTATACTTAGGATTATACTAAAACGAATTTCTTAAAATGTACATCTAATTCATGCGTCATAAATAAATTAACACAAAAACTTTCTTTGAAAGCACAATTTATTTCTTCCTAAATTTGAATTTACCTCTAAAAACATCAACATAACTCAAAAATAATATCTGAGATAGCATATTATATTGATTCCATTATTGATATTCATTTTAATTCTCCATGATAATATTTCTTTTCTTTTTTGCAAAAAAATGTAATCAATGTCTCTTTTTTAGTTATTATATTATACTAATTGTTTGAGTGAAATTGTGTCATCTTTATACTTTTTACTCTTTCCCAAATACAGTTATACATAGTGAATGGATACAATTATATTTGATGAACGATTTTATTGCGATGTTCTATAAGTATTAATACATATTTAACATTCAGAAATCTAATGTACGAAGTTCCTATTGCCTAAAACTAGCATTCATATTTAATCAAAATTAACTGAATATTAATTAAAAAGGTACTTGGAATTATATGTTAAAGGATAGCTTTTTATTTAAAGGTAGATTATATTCTTCGTTGTGTGTGTGTGTGTGTGTGTGTGTGTTGTGTGTGTGTGTGTGTTGTGTGTGTGTGTGTGTGTGTGTGTGTGTGTGTGTGCGTGTGGTGTGTGTGTGTGTGTGTGTGTGTGGTGTGTGTGTGTGGTGTGTGTGTGTGTGTGTGTGTGTGGTGTGTGTGTGTGTGTGTCTTAAATCCTCATACCTGATTAAATATGTAAATATAATGGTTAAAAAATTTTGTACGGATACTTTAAAGTTGATTATTGTGCCAATAACGTCTACAACGGTGCTCAAAATACATATATCACACGTAATGCTGTTCCCACAAAAATATTTATTTATAAGAAATAAAAGTTCTTAAATTGCTTTTTTTTAAATGTATATATCAGAAATACTAAATAGATTTCGATAAAAAAAATTGTAACAATTTGAATTTTAAAGTTTAAAGTATTAAAATGCTTCCTTATGATTTTACAACTTGAGCGATCAAAACAGCCAAAAGGACAATCGAGAACATTTATTTAAGGTATCCAACTACGTTCGGAACTGTTGTTTTACAAAAGCATACATGAATAATTTTTATGATATTTACTGTCACTTAAATTAGAATGCATGTATAAAATTGTTTTAAGAATATTATTACAGTAAAAAATTATTTAAATACAGTATGTTGACAAAAAATGAACATAGAAGGACATATTTTCAATCTTCTTTAATGGAAAATGCTTCTATAATAATAATAATTTGCCTACATATAGCTAAAATCTCTGTACACAGTATGAATTAGGATTTTTGAAGTATAAAAGTGGATTTATCCATATTTTAATACTACAGATTGGAGAGATTTTTTTTAAAAAAAAACATCGGTAATATTTCAATTGGTAATAACTCTGAAAATAATGCGAATTATTCAAAATTCCTAGTTTAGGCCCTCTGGTGAAATTTTTGCTTTATATCAAAAAACTATTATTATTATAGAAGCATTTTTAATCAAAGGAGAATGTTTTGAAAATAGATAATTCTTTCGTGTTGAAAATAGGTACATCTAAGCTCTTTTTTTTCCAAAATATTGCATTAAAATAATTTTTTATTCTAATAACATTCTAAAAACAATTTTATAGATATATTCTAATCCAGATGACACTAAATATCATGAAAATTATCCATTTATACGCATTTTTGAAATCACGATTCCGATCGTAGTCGGATATCTTAAACGATTTTATTACGATTTTGTTTATAATTGTATTCATATTGTCTACTGAAATAAATAAAAATCTGACTTAATATTTGACATCAGAATAATTAATTCTTGAAGGCCTAAAAGCGATTCTAAAATAAATTTCAGAAAAGATCATAAATGACAAAAAAATAGATGTTTTTATACATTAAAGTGATATTAAGAGTTCACAACAGAAAGAGCTCTTTCTGATTATTTTAAATATTTTAGATGAAAATATATTACTATAGAACTTTAAATTTATTGAATTTGGTGAAGATATTAATAATTTAAAAATAAATCATGTGAAAGTGAGAAAAGTGAATTATAATTTCTTCAACTGTATGCTTATGTAATACAGTTGTAATTCGAAAGGGGAAAAAACAACATTGAGTTAAAAGAAAAAACATTAAAATTGTTATTTTTGAAACTTATGTTTATTAGAAATTATGCAATGGAACTACAACTTTTGCAGAATTCTGTGAATCAAAGTTAAATTTGTTCTGGTACATGTGCAGAAAAAATACTTCTGTGAATGCATTAAAAATTTTATATCGTACAAAATAAATTCCTTTCTCTCTCTCTCTCTCTCTCTCTCTCTTTGCAATATATAAGACATATTTAACTATATAATAACATAAGAAAAAAAGCTCATTAAAAAAAGGCAAAAGTAAACATTATTTTATTAAAAACGATTATTCCAAGAACTCTTACGACAGTTACTACTCTGAAAAGCTTCTACGCGAAATTTTACAAGGTATGGTAAACAAAGTATTCTGAGAAAAGGCTTAAATGAACACGTTAATTAGAACCAGCACTTGTTTCAACACTTACACTTGAAACTAAGCGGAAAGCACTCCTTAGATATCCACGCTTAATTCTCGCTCCATTGAAGCTAAAATATTGAATTTTAAACTTTCACCGCGTAACTGGTCGTCGAACCAGGAATCCTGGAAGTCATAGGCGCTTCAAGAACAATAGGGTGGGGTGGTACCAGAGGGCGTAGCAAGGAATTCCATCAAGAATGATCATTAAGTTCAGGGCAAAGGGAACAGGTTCCACAGCTGGTCGACACCTCTCACTTTCAGCTTAGAATTTCCAAGAAATTTAAATGGCATCTGGAGTACCACTGGTAATTATTTCTCTGAGCATAAAGGATGTTTTGAAAGAGTGTGTTATTAAAATATGACAAAAATGCTTTTGAAGTGCTTAAAGGTACTTTGAATTCATATTTATGTATAATAAAATAAAGATAAATGTATCATTGCATACATAAAAGGCGGAAGTTTAAGTCGAGAGAAGAAAGGGAATTAATTGCTTTATAAACATTTAAATGCTACATTTAGAACTTTAAATTTTGCTATAAATATTTAAAGTTATTCTTTTGTTGCCTTTCCCCCCTTCAAGATCCTTTATTATATGACTTTATTACACGTAACACATATTTCAATAAATATGCATACAACTTATTCGCTGATTTATTTTTTCGATAGTGGTAACAGTTTTTTTAAAACTACATTCCTTAAATTCTCTATTTCTGTTTTATGTGAAGTGAAATTTTAAAATTATAATTCATTCATATTTAATCACACATTAATAACATTATTCATATTTAATAACACATTAATAACATTATTCATATTTAATAACATTAATTATAAAATTAACACCTCATTTTTTTTAGAAATTCAGAAATATTTTGAAATTAATTCTAATTTAAAAGCAAAGATTGTATATGATGCATATACTCCAATTTAATTATATATGATCATTCTATGTATTTTCTATAAGAGTAGTTAAAATTTTTATCCTGAATCTTCGCGTTCCTGGAGAAATACTATATTTGATTTAAATGGCAGTTTGAATTGAATAGGATTTACCAAAAAAGGCCACTTAAAGTATTTGGAGAAGAATAAGGAAATTTCTCGTAAAAATGGTGTTGCACCCATCAGTGGTATACACAAAGGGTTCAGCCTCCCCCCCCCCAGTAGTCCAATAGATTTTTAATTTTTGCCATTTTCCCACACCCCTCCGTGCTTTTGTCTATGTGTTTAGACTGTAACCCCCTCTACACACACGCCCCATATAAGAGTTCTGTGTCCGCCACTGGCATCAATGGCCTTTTTATTGGTACAGAAGAAACATTTAACAAATCTAAAATCAAATTTCATTATTCGTGCTTTTGATCTCAAGTGCAAATTTTTTCTGAACAAAACACACGCTAAATCTTATTCAAGGAGGCAGACTCTAAGTTAGTGATTCCCAAAGTGGTCTATATTGACCCCCAATGGTCTATGATAACCTGAAAGGGTTCACATCCCCCAAAAAATAATTTGGGGGTTCCTGAGGTGTAAATGGGGGTCTACGATAGAGGATCTCATTAAACCAGATCATGGCGTTAATTTTAAAAGAAAATTCAATCGAACGGAAACCAGATTTTACCTATTTAGCAGGTTTATTTACTAAATACCGCAGCAGGCAATGAATTCATATGGTTACATTGAAAAGAAAAAACAAATGTCATATTGCAAGAGGAACTGGTCGGAATAAGCAGAAACGGAGATCATGAAGTAAAGTTTAGAAACGGATGTCTGTAGTTTTGGCTTTAAAGAGGCATACCTATTATTTGTCCCGAATTATGGAGTATTGTGAGAAATTTTTAATTGCTTTTCTCAGTGGAAGGAGTTTTAGTGTGGTTGCCATCTTCAAAAGAAAAAAAAAGACTGGGAAGTACAAAAACCGAGAAAATTTAGGGTTGGAGGTTAAACCCGAAAAGATTGATGCCAAATGTTAAAAATTTGATATTGAAGCACCAGATTCATTCCTCCCATTATAAACATTTGTCTGTTGATCAGTTATTTTATGTAACAGTTATTTTATGTATTAATTAAATTTAAATTTAATTAGCATGTGTTTTTTTAAGTTTTAAGCACTATACTTCCCTATGTTATAAATCTAAATCTTTTAAAGTAAGTAGCTCTATATCAGCTGTCAAAAACCCATTTAAGTTGATACATTTGCAAAAATTTAATATCAAGTAAGCAGGGGGACTACCTAATATGCCAAGGTATCCATGAGACAAAAAGTTTAGGAACCTCTACTGTAAGCCTTTGTTGGGTGTGAATTTGATCTTTTCTGAGGGAGAAAAAACGCACATACTAAACCAGACATATACAAATATGGATCTAGATGACTTTTTGGAAACCCCTTTTATTTACAATGGAGAACTAATTTTGAAAATTTATTTTTAAACTAGGGGTTAATAATGATAATATAAGTAACTGAACATTTTACCTTGAAATACGTTTTAATAATGTATTTATTATTAATACAATAAATTACAATGATTAATAAAGTATTAATATATACTGCGTCATCCACCTTGCTGCTATGAGGAATATAAAAAGAAAAAATATTCAATGGATAATACAGATTTCCTTCAATCAAATCACTGTTAGAGCTAAAAATAAAAAAAATAAATCTTTCCAGAATGCTTATTTTTATTAAAATTGTATCTGCCAAATAAAAATGTTATATCTGATATATTGTAATCAATCAATCACCAAAATTATATTCTTATTTCAAAAGACAGTAAAAGCAAATTAAATTAAAGAAAAAGAAGAATATTTGATAAATAGTACAGATTATTAATATTATTATATATATATATATATATAACATAATCAAAGTTTATTATATAAAATCAGGACGTTTAATCAGAAATTTTAACTAAAAGCTCAGGAATTCCAAGCTTCCAATCAAAATATTTCAAATAGCTATGTCATCATTCAAAACTTCTTTTTTTTTAAAATTTATGATGTGGAATGCAACGCAACTCTTAAGGTAATCTAGAAGGAAAAAACTGTTTAACCTTAGCTAAATGACGTAAGAAAAAAGATAAAAACAAACTCAACGTGGTGTAGGAAGTTATCGGTAAGACAGGTTCTTTTAAATAGTTACTTTTTGACTACATGCTGCCCTCGTAACCCGTTCTAAGCATCCCGCTGTTCAAATTGAGATGGAATCATTCCATTTGTGGTGACTTCAAACCGCCCTTCTCTTGTAAGTTACTGGATGGTTTCAAATTAAAAAAATTTCCTTAAAGAGAAACTGGTCCAGACTTGGGATTAATTTTTGCTATAGAAAAATTATTTCATGCAAGAAAATTTTTCGAATTATTGAATAAATGGCTTTTAGTTGAATATTTCCCTTTAATGTTAAAGGCCCGATATTTTACAAAAAAAAAATTATATTTCCTTTTTGATAAGTATATTATATAACATGTACGGAATACTTGATTGTTTTTTAAATTAATTCGATTGAAAATTGATTAATTCATTTATGAAAACTATGCTATTTTAAATATTTAGAGATTCAATATGAATTCAACTAAAAATACGTTTAAAACTGCAATATTTCTATGGATATAATTCCAAAAAATTCTTTCTGAGAATTATTTTCTTAAGGTGATTGAGTGCCTTCGGAACCGTGATCTTTTAAAGACGTATAAATGGGGGAAAAAATTTGCTAGTTTAGTGTCACTTTAATTAGAATATACATATAAAATTGCTTTAAAAATATTATTACAAAAAATATTTTTAATTAGTGTTTTTTTGGAAAAAAAATGAAGAAAGAGCATTTTTCTTTTATGAAAAATGCTTCTATTACAATATTTTGCTTATATATAACTAAGATTTCTTTACCAAGCCTGATCTAGGATTTTTGAAGTTAATTTATATATATAAATGAATCTATTCATATATAAGCGTAGAGAAATTTTTACAAAAAGCACTGGTTATTATTTTAATTGATAGTTACTGTAAATATAATGTGAAGTTTTCCCCCAACAAAACTAATTCAAACTCCAAAAAGGTCTTAGTTATGAATAGTCAAAATGTTATTATTGTTGAAGCATTGTCTATAAGAGGATATTGTTTTGAAAATTTGTCATTTTTTCCTCAATTATTGCCAAAATATTGCATTTAAATAATTTTTTATCGTAATAATATTCTTAAAATTATTTTATATTTGTATTCTAATTCACGTGACACAAAATATGCACATAAGAAAACTATTAATTTATATGCCTATGCACAAACACGGCTCCAAACATTATCAGTCAAACGGGACTTTTAAGGCTGTCTTCGGCAAAAGTATGAGAGCTTTAACTAAACGCGAAGTACATTTTCAGACAAAAAAAATGCCTCAATTTCCATGAAATTTGCAACATTATAACTCATACATCTGTTAACAGTACAGTATTTTGAAAATTTTCAAAGTATTCTATGAATGCTTTTTTATTTATTTAAATACATGAAGGAACAGCTCATTTAACATCACGGTATAGGAGAAAAACGCGAAACACATTTTACACCAGAAAAAATGGATCAACTAAATTAAAAATGGGAAGTATGATAAAAAATACTACTTTCTAAAGGATAGCGAAGCCAAAATACCATATTAATTTTACATTGCTTTTATATCTGAAAAAAATGTTGTGACCGCGGTAGCCAAGTGGTCTAGGCATCGGATCGTGGCTAGCATGTCAGGAGTTCGATCCCAGTACCACTGAAGACCCGCCGTGTAGGGAGCGATGCACGTAAAATCTTTCGAGAGCTTAAACGTCCTCCCGTTGGTGTGGTGTGGTAGTTAGGAGAGGGGCGTCAGGTGTCGTCCGCGTCACTTGACCATGGTTCAAAATTACGCGGACCGTCCCCAAAAGCCCTCGTGTAGCTGAACAGTGGGACGTTAATATTCACTCACTCACTGAAAAAATGTTCCAAATTCGAGTCCTATTCTTTAACATTAACCGAAGACAGCCATAAAACTTATACCTAATATTCAAAAAAAGA
Source organism: Trichonephila clavata (assembly GCA_019973975.1). Lineage (NCBI taxonomy): Eukaryota > Metazoa > Arthropoda > Arachnida > Araneae > Nephilidae > Trichonephila > Trichonephila clavata. The sequence continues at coordinate 81,231 of BMAO01003065.1, read as the reverse complement.
ACAAATTCGGAAACTTTTTTTCTTATTAATATTCTGGTTAATAAAGCTTTTTGTTTGAATTTACATAAGATGCATACTGTGTGCATTGCTTTATTTTGTGCTCTGCACAAAAAGTTTCATATTCAATTTTGCTCTACTTAAATTTATCGGGTAGAGAAATTTTAGCTTGAACGTCATACATATATAAAGAATATGCACCAAATGTAGGTCTAAATATCAGGTCCACAGGGAGCACACATACATAAAAGCACAATAAAAGCTTTTTTAACTACAAGCATACTAACGCTAAAAGAATTAACACTAACAAGTATTTTAATCATGCGATAGCGAAGTCAAACTATCTTAATAAGACATTTTTCTCTATTTAAATGTGCTCTTAGTTAATTGTTAAGCGAAGACTGATTTTAAACAAGGTGCATAGACCTTTACAAACATAAAATCAAATATTCTTCTATTTTATAAGAAATATTTAATAAGCATAAATACTGTCAAAATTATCTAAATTGCATACGCATTTCCGAAAATGTATCCATTTAACGGATTTTAAGCATAAATTCCTTGAAGTATTTCCCAAACGGCTTTTTACTCTCTTTATCATACATGACGGTATTTGACCTCCTTAATATAGATCGACACCATTACACCTTTTAAAATATAATATATATAATTATATACTAACTTGTATGTTATTGGTATCGCGGCATAAAATTCGGAATTTATGACGGAGAGTAAAGCTAATAATTGCTGACACCAATCCATCCGAAATTGATTTTTTATCTTTATTGGATATGATTTGTTATCTTAGATCTCTCCCAGGAGTATATTCCACTAGCATAAATAATTGCTAATTAGAATCTGTAATTCCTTGCTTTTCGAAAACAACAGGCTTCTTAAAATTAGTATTTGAATTGGTCATAAGAAAGTTTGTATCAGTTCGATTTTCTAAACTGATATGGAACAATTAAAATAATTGAAAATGAATATAAAATTTTTTATAAATTAAATAAAGAAATTTGACATTAACGAAATATAAGTTAGTAAAATAATTAAAATTCTGAAAAAAAAATCAACAGTTCGTACAAAATTCAGCTTATTAATTACGATAACACTTTTGTAAAATGTAGTTCAACGTATGTCGTTATTGACCGATTTCTCGCTTTGGTTTCGGTAGTTCAGTGCTCGTAATATAGTGCAAATAATCATTTCGGAATAAACCAAATTTTTAATTAAAATTAGAATATAACAAACAAGAACATACATTTATACGTAAGAACACTAGAAAAAAAATCTTCGCAATCTGAATCTAATTAAATCAGGCAGTAAAAACAACAGCTTTTTCTATTGCGTGTCAAAAACACATTTCAAATTCGAAACCTAACAGTCAACTGAATAATTGTCACATTGAGATTCGTAACAAACAGGATACCAACTTCAGCTACAAAACTTATAACATCAAACGATTAAATATATCAGTAAATAAAATAAACAGCAAGAAAAATTAGAATTATATAAATTGTTAAATCAGTGCAGACGATAATAGTATGAAAAAGAGAATAATTTCCAACGTTAATAGATGTATTAAAAATAATTTCAAAAAACATATTTCATATTTACATATTGCATATTTTGATTTAAATTCATATCTTAATCAAATACGTAGTTTCTTTTTTCTATATTGCAACTCCTCTCCCCCTCCCCGAACCGAGATGATGGGTAAAGAGCAATAGTAGGCCATCAAATAATGCGAGGTTTTTCTGTTTCCAAATTACTTTTTTCACATTATCAAAAAAATAATCATTTCATTCAATAAATTTATCAACAAAATTAATTGTATTTTCAAAGAAAAATTAAATATTTCAAGAAAATATAAGGTTTAACAACATTTTCCTCGATAAAATTGAAACTTTCTTTTGTTTGATTTCGTTGAAATATATATAGCTCCATTGTTTGAGGACAAATAGTAAACAAACAAACACTTTCACAAGACATCTACCAGTAGGTCAATTTAGAATCATGTTATCTCCACAGGTACATAACCGCTCTGATCTTTTAATTCAATAAAACATGTACATAATTACTCTTTCACAGATATTGGCAGTTCAGATCAATTTCATTCTACCTAACGCGCCTGCTTTCCGAGATAGGAGCGTTCATTTCATTTCATTTCAGAAACTAGGCCACCGTTGCCAAATCGAGTCTCGGACAATGGGAAATGTAATGAAAGCGACCAACGGTGACAACGATTCATTTATACAATGGCAGTACCACGACAAGTGCATTATGACTGTCCTTTTGTGCTGGAAATTTCACTTTCGATTCACGCTTTTGAGAGTGAAAAAAGGAGATTCGAACGTATTTTCTGAAATTAATGAAACGGTATATATCGTTTGCACTGTCACTTCGTTCTTTAAAATTCAATGTTAAATCCTAAATATAGTTTTGTGTATGTGTATTAGAAACTGAAGTATATTTTTGTACTGAAAGTGTTTACATAAATGTAAATTATACCTTCATAATACGAGAAAAATTTATCAAAAAAAGACTTGAAACAAACTCGAAATAAAACATTATTTTCACTTATAAACGATTTTAAAAGTTTGATTTCGAATAGGTTTTCATCTGTTCCTGATTTAAGAAATGAATTTAAAAAACTGGCAGTGATTTGACGGCTATCTGAAGCAACGTGGCGGCTAATTGATAAAATCTAAACCTCAGCTACCTAAATAAATTTAAAGTACATTCTCCTTATTTTTAATTGTTTGGATGGAATATCTTTAGATATTATCTATCACTTTTCAGTCAGTTCGGTATGTTCCATGCAGTTTATACACTTTGATGCCGAAGTTCATCCAAATTCTAACTTGGAGACTAACCTAGCATTGTGTTCTATTGAACTTAATTATTAAGAATTAATATTTGATGTTTAAATCAACAGATTATTTTCATATAGGATTTATATATATCCACATACGAGTTATTTTTGTGTATAAAATGCTTTCTTTTTTTAAATGAGATTTTGTTTCTTTTTTAAATAAAACAGCAGAACTTTTGAAAATTTTCTTAAATTGAAAAATAATTTCTTTAAAAAATATTGTAACTTTGTATGATGAATATTCTTGTAGAATGGCGCATTGCTTCCCAATTTTTATTACTATTATACCAAGCATAAAATCAATTTTCTTGTAATTAATCCAAAAGGAATACGAATCCAGGATTTTGAATTGTAAAAATTATTGATTATAGTGCTCTAAAATCAAATAATAACAATAACAGCTACGAAAGTTCTTTAAATAAATGTGTAAGCAATATTTCTTACCTAAAATTTTTTATTAATTTTGTTTATTTTTAATTAATATTCAAATATTTCAATACAATAAATGACTGATAAATCAGCAAAATAATGCAGATATATTTAGTTTATTTTAATAAAAAATGCATGTGTTATACAATAATAACCAATAAGTCTGTATATCAGCTATTCTTGTGGCAATATTTATTGTATAATTATATTAAAATATACATAAATATCAAGTTACATTAACAAAAATAAGATAAAATGTCAAAAGATTTAAATACTCATTATAAAATTAAGCATTAAAGAAAAAGATAAATTCATCAAAACTTAGCATTATGCATAAAAAGAGATTATACATTTAAAAAATGAATTAAAATATTCGACAATGGGACACAAATTTTAAAAAGAATTTGACTTAATAATAATGCAATAATTAACTGCAACAAAACAAATAGCAATTGCGGTGAGTAAGCAAATTTTGAATTCTTATCGAAACAAACAACTACTATTAAATTTATTCCATTTTTTCCCCTTGAAAATTAATCTATTTAAAGAACTTTAAAAAAAATTAATTTCAAACCTACTGTTGTCTTACTAACAATCTAAAGATTAGAAAACAAAGATATTATTTCACAAAAATTCAGGCCACATGAATGTTACCTGAAGGAATTTATTTTTCAGAAATAAATGGAACACAATTTTATTCAAATGATTTTCATGTTTTTAATGAAATTAATTGCTTTCTACGCGAAATTATTTCTCTTTTTTTTTTAATAATGCTGTATAATATGAATTTGCATCAAAAATAAAGAAATCAAGTTTACTGGATGCATGTTTTAAAAATTTACTGAAATTTCAGAAAACAAATTTCAGTGTCTAAAAACTATAAATAAATAATAAAATAATATTTCACATAAAAAAATGAAACAATGGGCGAAGAAAAATCGATCAACAGGAAAAAAAGAAAGAAAAATCGTTTGCAGGTGAATTTGGAAACTCGTCCTCCTTCGGAAAACAACATTCCTATCATTGTTCTATTTTACTGGCAATAAAAGAGTTTATTCTAAACCACAGATATGTTCTTCAGAAATTTCTGTTCATTCTTTCAGATTACATTTCAGGTCTTCATCTGAGACCTTTGTGCTGTATACAACAGTTCCATGGCTTGATTATCAAACCTCATTCTAAAAAAAGGGATGATTTTGAACAGCGAGGTCATCGTAAACAGCATTTCTCACGAGTAGCTGTTTAGAGGTCATTCTTTTGGATACTAGGTTATTCTGACATGCTTGGAAGAAATGTAAATGACTAAGTGCTCGACTTTGAGGTTACAGGTGTTCTGAAATGGGCCATACCGTGAATAGTTTGATGTAATCATCAAGATTAGTAAGATGGACATAACATTCCATCATTTTTAATATCTAGCAATGTACATCCAGCTCTTTTTTACACGTTAGATAGGTTCCTTAGAAAACCGTGAAAAAAATCGTGTAAAAAAACATGTTCCATGTGGTAAACTTCGGGATATGTTCTACAATTTTAAGAAATCGTGTAAGATGAAAAATCTCTAAATATTTCTCCCAAAAACCGTGAAAAAAAAGTGATAATAAAATCTATGTTACATATGTATAAAACAAAATCAATCCATTTTTATAAAAAAAAAAAAATTCAAATTAGTGTGCAGTGCAGATTTATATATATATATATATATATATATATTATATATATATATATATATATATTCTATATGTACAAACAACATACAAAAATTCAAATTGAAATTAGGAATAAAATTAACTAACAGTTAATAATCGCTACCTGATAACAAGCGTGCACATTTATTACGAACTGGTTCAAATAAGCTATCATCAATAGCTGTGTTAGATATGTCTAGCACAACTGCTGGTTTTGACTCAAATGAAGAATTTCGTTCGTTATTATTCAGCCTTAATTTTGGTTGTTGTTATTGTTACAATGTTTGTTACTAGTGGCTGTGTTTTTTTGTTTTTATTTCTCACGTTGCTTATATTATCCTTGATATTTTGCTACACAAAACTTATGATTAAGTTGACATTTCAACACAAGCTCTGTGTCAGGATCAAGAGTAATAAAATATCGTTCCATACTTGTAGCAAATTTCAAGCTCTCGCGAATTAAATCAGATGTTAATAGTTGAACTTCATCTTCTCTTGACATTAACATTATCGACTTCTTTATAATCATAAACGTCGTAAATTCGATCAAATCGTCTCATCGAACGGACAAGAGTGCCCAAATATTTTTGGGACTCGTTCTAGAACAAAAAATTTGCGTAAAAAAAAACTAGTCAAATTCGTGTATCGTGTTATTTCAAAACCGTGTAAAAAAAGAGTTGAGTCTACGTGACAACTTAGTATCTAAATAAAAATTTTCGAATAAATACCATATTCATGGGAATATCAAAATTTTTGCACAAAGGATTAAGAATTATAGATCTTAAATTTAATTTCACTTGTAGTTAAATGTTAGTAAAACCTTGTCATGAAAAAATGATGATTTTTTTTTAAAAATTATTAAGATCTGATAAGTTTGCAAAGAAAATAATTTGATAATGTTCGGATGTTGAAGCTGCTTAAAATTGCTGATGCTTTACTCGAAGGACGCCTTCGAGGACTATTCTGTCTTATTGTTAATTAACAAAAGACGGAAGAGAATCGAACGTCTTAAATGTGAGGTCATATTTCCTTGTTTAAAAAAGCAAAATTCAGTCTTTTGTGTGAGAGAAGGACGCCTACTTGACCGAGTTCAAGTACCGATGAAGTCGTTTAGAGATATGTATTATTGACAGGTTATGAAAAGGTAAAACAGGAAAAGTTTTGACGCTAGAAAATAGCTCTAGGTATAAATTAATAATGGCTTTTTAATCAGCAATTAAAATTTAATATTTTTAAAAATTTCCTTTGAAAAACCTTAAGAAAATAAAGCAATATAATTTTTAGTGCTATGAAAGAACAAAACATAGGATTATAATATTCTTGTATTAACAATTTTTGTTGGAATAATTTCAGTGGTATGTAAGGTTTGGAAACAATTTAGTTGCCTTTTGAATTAAAATCCGCTACAAGTGAAACTCAAAACACATTGAAGTTCAAGTGTATAATATAGTATCTACAAAAACATGAGCTTTAAATGCTCAACGTACCTTTTTTCAGATTTTATAAGCTTGTATTTAAAAATAGGATTCTCACAAATTTAGAAGCATTCCTAATGTACATAAACTGTATACTTTTACCTTTTAGAGTTTTAATACCTTTTTTTCAAATAAATAACTTAAAATACTCCTTTAGATTTAATCAAATATTTTTATGGGGGTAGAAAACATTTGAGCCAAAATAAATCTTCCATAATTCATTAATTAACATAATGGTAGATGTTTTTACAGCTTCATTAACATAGAAATCGGTTTACTGCTACGAGATTGGGTTTAATTTAAGTCTTCAAGTGTTTTCACAGATTTCGTTCAAAGGATTTGTTTATTTGTATCTATTAAATAATTTTCTTTGCATGGTTTTGCCTTTAAAGTTTCAGAAATTAAATATGAAATGATTTATAAATGTAAATGAATTTAAATGCACTATATATTCATATCTACTTTAAAATTTTGTAACAAAAATTTCTGAATTACTGTATAAATTTTTGATTCCCAAATTTCTCAAAACAGCTAAATATATGAAACATATAATGTTTTTAAAACTAAAATAACTAAAACTTTTACTTTCAAAATATTTTCATGAAAAGTTTTAATGTTTGTGAAAAATTATCCCTAGAATAAGTTGAAAATAGAAATAGCAAAATTACAAAAACATGTAATAGAGCAACCATTATTTTAATAACATTATATTAAAATTTGTCACAACATTAATGGGCTTCTACAGCCGTCTTTTAAAAATTGTGTCCATTTAAGAACATAGCCAGCCCTTAAGAAATATCCTCATTTGTTGGTGTGTTTGTTCCACAGTAGCTCTAAGCGTCTTCATTTGTTAATAAAATAAGATACCAAAAAACAATTTGTTAGTTAAAATAATAAGCAACTTTGAAGAAAGTAAAAATTTCAAAATAGTTTTCACTTTTAGCTGAATAACTTAGTATTGAGTAAAAAATAAAAGAAATCGCTTAAAAATTAAATGTGTTGATGTAACAAAAAGTTCAAAAGTGTTTGAGGAAGTTCTTACTCCCATTGAGTGACTTACAATAATATTTATCAGTGACAATAGAAAGATGTTTGTGTTATCTTCAACTATTATGAACAGGGCGTGAAAGCTTTATAGAAGAAAGTTCATATTTCCTTGTTTTACTTCTTGTGATCTTAAGGATTCAATAGTTTATTTAACCCAGTTTCATGGCAGTCTTTATACTCATTTCAAAATTTCGAAAAGGCGCTGACAGGTGGGAATAGGGGAAGAAAAGGAAAAGTTGCGATCTTTTAAAAGATAGGTAATGAAATCTGGTTTTCAAATGGTCGAATTTTCCAAAGAGATTTGGTAAAGATACCAAGATAGGTAAACGCTCCAATGTTTCATAATCATATTTTTTCGAACATGTACATATAATGAAAACTGATGTTGATTTAATCATACAGACCTATATTGAGATTTTGAGGAATATTTCAAGAATTCTAGATCCAACGAAGAGTAAAAACTTTGAACAATTCATATTTTTCAGAAAATATTACAAACATACGAAGAAGAGAACATATATTAAATTTTAAATGCATCAAATTGTTTTTCCCAAGAAATATGGATCTGAATATTAATAAAAAGGGTCACGAAGTTTTAGAAAAATTTATTTCACGTTGTAAAGGATTCAAATGGAGTGCTACTATAACCTTTTTCTGAATTTCAAAAAATGACTGAGCATTCTATAAGCAAAGTATTATTTATAAGTTCAATTTACGTTTGGAGACTTATTTAAAAAAACAAGACTCAACGCCCTCTCATTACTAAGGCTTGGGTGCAGAAGATAAGAGTGTTTACTCAAGTAAAAACCTTGTCATCTGACTTCGGTTTAAAACTGCCAAGACCTTTCAGACGGACAAGAAACTGGCACTTGGAAAACAAAAGTATGAACCAACCAAAAGGCAAGATTTTTTGAACTGGCAATGACAAAAAGTGTTTTAGTAAGTAAGAATAAAATGGAACTAAGAATACGAGTTTGATTTAAAACGGGAAAAATCCCCATATAAATTAAAATAAAATCTTTATTATATATTTAAAAAGTATTTCAATAGAAATTTTTCTCTATATTTAAATGCTATATAAGTTCAAAAAATAAGTACAGAAAGGTAATTATTCTATTTTCATGCGTTACTTTTAAGAAAATGACGTGTAACAGGTAGTTTATCGAAGAATATTAACTGTATTATTAAGAAAATACTTTAATTTTATTTAAAGTACCTTACAGAGGTATTGTTTTTCGGTTAAGGATATGTTATTTAAACTACAGAGATTCTTTTTTTTTTATAGTTATGAAGATTTATTATAAAGTAATGCTAACAATTCGAAACAGACAAAAGTTTTGCCTCTGAAAAGAAGACAAGACTGTATCATCATTTAAGTCTCATCGTGAAGCATGTCTAATTACTTTAAAATTCCGTTTTTCTTAGGACATGTAACCTTTAACGGTACAAAAAATTCATAATTATAAAGATGGTCGCGTATAGTAACGATGAGTTCTGCATGACCTAGTTCTAAAACGAAACTATTAAAAATATGATTCTTCAAAATTTAAGGGTAAAAAACAAGTATAATTTTCATCTCTCATTTGTTAGTTAATTATAATTTTAGCGAATAAATATAAAATAGCGTTTTTTTTAGTCAAATGTGATGGAATGGATATCAAAAGAAAAAAAAGTTGTATAATTCCATGTATGTTCTTATTGTATTCAATAAAAAAAAAAGAATCGGAATTGCTTTTTGTATTCCTTGACTTTATTGTGATTAGTTTTTGATTTTGTTGTTGCTATTCTGGGTAAACGTGTAGCGTTTAAATAAAATATTACATATCAATCATAAAATATTATATATGAAATATCACATACAATTACTCACATAAGCTCACATATCATTACTCATAAATCTACATTATAAATCCGTCCATAAAAAGATCAACTAACCTCTGCAGCATTTTACATCGAGTTATTAAATAAATCTTATTGTTTAAAAGTATTATAGAGCTTTAAAAAATTCTAAATCTTAGAATTCTATTAATAACTAACTTCAAAACTCTCACTCAAAACTCTTAATTCTAAACTCAAAACTCTCAGTTAATAATTAAAATGTTACTCCTAAGAGATTTCTAAGAGTTTTAAGGTGAAAAAATAGGATTCAAAACTATTTTAGCGAATAAATAAATTAAAAATCCAATACATATATTAAAAGAATCGATTCAATAATTTGTTATGGAAATTTTTTTTTAGTGTTACAGTCTAGAAATGTGTATAAGAATAACAAAAAGATCAAAAGAATGAAAAGACTTCTTAATTATTTCCTTTTGAAAAATATCGATTTATTTTAAATCGATATAATGTTATTTACAGCATTGGCTGCGGCGTAACGAAGAATATTTGGGCCTCTCTGCAAAGTCAGGTTTTGGGCCCCAAGTCGTACTCTGTGTCAGTCAGGCTTTGGGCCTCCTAAAATCCCGGTGCCCCCCCCCCCTCCCGCGATGCGGGGTGTACGTTACGCTACTGAGTATTGGTCAAACGATTTCTTTTACAGTTAAATAATCAGTGTCTTTTGAATAAATATACATACACAGATAGAGAGTATTAATGGAATCCTATTCGTACTCTATATTTTCTCTTCCTTTCAGCCTAGTGGTATAGGTAAATATAGAGGAAGGTTGGCAAGCCTTAAAACTAGTTTTAACTCTTTTCATCTTGATTCTTAAGGTATGCGAATACTTGCGACAACTTTTTTTTAAAAAAAAAACGAAGGTATGGGGATTTTTTGTGGTTTTTAGATTTGTTTAATACATTTTAAGAAAAAATATGCTAAAATACAGAAGAGAAAAATAAATTATTATTACTATAATGGGGTTACAAAAAATAACATATACGGGGAGGGATCGTTCTGTACCAAAAGTTTATGAACAATTTTTCAAATCTGAGATGTGTTGCTATGTTATTCATTTTTTAAATGACCTTCAAGATATATAAGAGATAGTTTAATTTTTTACAAAAACTAGAGCATTTTATCTTAGTTATTATACGAAATTGCTTTAAAATCAGTGATTATTTTCAAGTAAGTGACTGTAAATTTTGTAATAAAACGGCAATTGATAAATCTGAAGTTTAAAACACTTCTACTATTATACAGAACATACAAAAAATTTCAGTTAGTTCTTTTCACAACTTTTTGAGCAATAACTGTCCCCGTTTGAGCATTTTCGAAAAAACACATTTCGAGTAAAACGCATTTTAAAGTATGAAATATCTAGATTAGAGAAACGACATCTGCTTTTACTAAAATACTTGTAGTTTTAGTTCTAGTTAACGGAAAATAATAAACTTGGTATTTTTATGAAGCTAATAAGATGGCCTATAAAATAAAATCATAAAAAAATTGTCAATTTTTGGCGAAATTAATAATTTTAGGATATTCGGATACCATGAGTTAGGTATTTTTCTAATGATGCTATTTTATTTTTGACCTGTACTGCCTTGTTACATTTCGATTTATTGTTTTGCTTTGTTTTCTATTTTTGGCATTTTAATGTATGATTATTGATTACACATATGCTCCCTTTTTTCCCTTCTTTCATTACACATGTATGAGGTTTTTAGAATCTAAACATCAACTAGCACAATTCAAATCAATCTTTTTTATATAAATCTTGAGCTAAGAAATAAAAAGAAAAAGGATTGCACGTCTTTAAAAAAAACTTAATAGTTAACCGCTTTGACGCTTCAAGGACTACAGCATTCAACATTTTAAAAAACGTAATAATATACATATCCTTTTCAATGATATCATCTCAAGCGTGCAGGTAGACAAATATTCAGCCGGATATTTTGTTTCAGCCCCATTTTAACATTTTCTTTATAGATGAAGAAAAAACAACATTGTAGCACCAAATTTTAAAAGAAATACAGATGACAGTTTCATCGCTTTTTATACGTGTTACACATTCAAAATGGATCAGGAATCTATTCACACATCAAAAGCTCGATGCCACTAAAGTGGATGTTATCGTGTTACGGGCCACATTTTGTGACACCATGAAGGTTATCGGTTAAAGTGATGTTTAAAAAAGATATACGGGAGAAATGGCATCAAAGAGTAAAACATCAAAAACAATAAAAAATGCTATATAAAACTGAGCCTTGATTTCCTCCCAGCTTGATGATATGTAGTAAAATTTCAAAGCTTTTATGTTTCATTCGAATTTTCCTTAATCTTTCGAATTTCTAAGCATCGGTGATTATAAAAAGTAATAAGGAAAATTGTGCTTCAAAGGCTATATCATTATTTCATGACATCTGATAGAAAGAATTTCAAAACCTTTACTTTTCTTGCAAGGTCAATGAATTATTTCGCAGAGAAGAAAAAATATGCTCCAGTTGTTATTTCTCAATAATTTTTTAAGTGACAATTTTAATTTATGGCATAAACCCAGGGGTTCGCAATAGAGTCACTGCTGGTAACAGATATTTTTATGGACTTCAAAAATATTTCAAATTTAATTTCATCAAGAGAAAAACAAAACAACTCATCATTGATAAGACGAATTGTCACATGCTGCAGAAACGAGGGCAATGACCGAGAGAGACAAGGAGACAACGCTTGCTATATTTGAAAGAAAAGTCTTTAGACGTTTTTTTTTTTTTTTGGACTTTTTTTATCATATTTGGAGAAGAAGAACCAATTTAGAAATTTATTAACTTTTTAAAGAACCAAAGATTGCTAAATTCCTTGCAATACAAAGGTTAAAGTGGGCAAGACCCCTGATAACATCGACAGTCGAATTGGACAACAATAGAGTCAGAAAAAAAAAGATCTTTGTGACCAGACCATATGGTACTCGAAAAAGAGGAAGACCAAAGACTTAGGTGGGTCGATTGCCTAGAAAAAGATCTCAAAACTATTAATTTCAGAAACAGGAAAAGTCAAGCCAAGAACAGGACAGCCTAGAGTGGAATTCTTAAGAAGGCCAAGGTCCACCCTGGCTATCGTGTCATTGAGGAAGGACATTTTAATTCGTTTTCAAGATCATTTTTATTTGAAATAAATCAAAAAAACTAAAGATAACATTTCTTTATATTTTGCACAGCTGAAATAAATAATATTTCTTCAAATCCGTGAGCCGCGTTCTGAGCAACAAATTGAGGTGTAAATTAATTCATATTTAAGTAAAACGAGTTTTAAATTTCAAAAACGAGTTTTAAAAAGAAAAACTATACATAAGAAAAGTATAGATAAATGTTTAAAAATATCTATAAATAAAACGTAAAAGAAATAAAATAAAATCTTTGACGTAAATAAAAAGCTTTTCAAGACGCTTCTGTGGAAAAAACAATGCCATGCATACAATTTAATACATAGTTAAGCATATCTTTATTTACTGAGAAAATACAGAAAAAATTTCTCTGACTTTTATTCCTAGTAGCAGAATACAAATATATATATACATATTTCTATTGCAGTAATATTCATACAGATACATGTGCAAGTTAATTATATTCATCATGTTGTTGTCAGTAATGATGTAAAAAATCTCACACAATTATGTGCATTGAACTATTACTAGTAAGCCATTCCTCTTAAAAACAATTGCGGGATAAGAGTTCACTTGAATTGTATTGTTCTTTGCAACAGTTATTCTTTAGTTATTCTTATTCAGTTATCTTTTTCAGTTTTTCTTATTCACTTTCAATTGTTTTTATGACTATCTTAATTCATGTTTTATATTATTGTCATGCACTTTCCTTCTCTCGAAAATTGAATATCAACAGAAAAGTAAAACCCATAATTAATATAGAAGATTAAATTGTCATTTTCTTTCATTCATTGATGTTCTAGGGGAAAACATTATAATAAAACTTCTTACCAATATAAAATTAAAAAGCATTTAATATGTCAAATTTGGAATATTAAAAGTACTAATTGTTTTATTTGTTTTATTGAAATATCAGAAGTTTGTATTATAATGTTGTTGTTGCTAATGCCACTTGTCTGACGAAGTCAGATCAAGACCCACGAAATTCATCATGGCATCGGGCTAGATTGTACGCCGTAGCTTTGAGCACTATGCAGGTGACAGTACGATTGGGCTCGGTTGTACCCCAATTTTGAGGGAGAACACCCTGGGAGTGGTCAAGGGCTTCCTACCTCTCTTCCCCTTCCACCAACCTCACGAGAGGACATGCGGCTCGACGGCTATTTAGAGTACCCCCATGCCGCGAAGGCACTATACATTTACAAATATCCCTGCCTTCTCCGGGATTAAAACCCAGGCCCTACGGCACAGCAGTCAGCATCGCTAACCACTATACCGGATGGGCGACCTAGTATAATATTAGAACAGATTATTTGAATATTCATAATGATGTCGAATTAATATAAATATGATCTACAAATATGAAGGCATTTTAACGCTAATTATGGTAATTAATCCATATTGAAAATATTGAACATTGAAATTTACATCTCATACTCATAACAAAATAATATATTTAATAAATATATTTTACTATGTATCAAGTATACAAAATCTTTGTTGACATTAAGTCCGGCTTTGCATCTGGCAATTGGTATGTGTCAATATTTGTTCAATGTAACACGTTCATGTTGTGCTTTTAAAAATAGTTTTCTACAGTTTTAATTTTAAGAATAAAATCAATAATATTATGTTATATATTTAGGAAAATATACTTCAATGCATGTGATTTATGACTAACACCCAATATTCATACAATAAATATGTGCTATACAATATATATACAGGGTGTCCAGCCTTAATGTGACCCAATAGCTAATTCCCGAACCGTTCGGTTTAAATATGCACTTCCAATTTGAAAAATGTTTTAAAAAAGGTAAAGACTGTTTTACGTGCTTTTCGAACCAAAAACCATATTTACAAAAAAATTACAAAGGTCACATTAAGGCTGGACACCCTGTATATTAATGGAATTCTAATGCAATAATTACAGTAAAATCCGGCGTATAAAGCGCACCTTAACTTTCAAGCACCTTTTTTTAATTGTTAGTTTTATTCGCCGTATAACATGCACCCCCTTTGAACCTGAAATGTATGTATAGAATACTCTTATGTTTTGAAGTCATTTATTCGAAGCATTTTCTTTGGCGTTTTAAACAATAGTACACTTCTAGAATTATAACCTTTTAAGTTCATAAGATCTATCATTTCTTCCAAATAAACGCTATTTTGTTGCATGTAGAAGTCTAATTTTTTTTTATGCTCATTTATTTATTTACTTTTAAAGCTATCGATTTTAAACTCGGCGTATAATGCTCACCCGTAAATTTCAATCTCATTTTTGGTGCTAAAAGTGCGCGTTATATGCCGGATTTTACGGTATATGCTACTACAGTTTGATTCTGTACTGAAAGCTGTCAAGGATCAAAAAAGAATAAAATGATTTATTCTATATAAGGAATGTTAGATGTTATTGTTTTATCTGATTAAACGTAAAAATAGATCATAGTTTTTATATACAAAAAAAAAACAGATACACACTCACATCAGCCATAAATGACTCATGGAACCTAATGAACCCACACTTGAACCTACATATTTAAAAACCCATGAAACATAATATATATACATAAACACTTCCAAAGAAAATTCAGAAAAAGAGCTAGCACTAAGAAAATACGCATGCAGTAAAATTGTTTTAAATTCGTATTCACGTGTTTTTGCTTTATTATTGAAGCGTAAAAATCTTTTTTTTTTCACTTACAGCGACCTTAACTTAAACGTATATGTGTAAAACAAAGCTCAAGTACCGTAAAAATTCATAAGAAATAATAAGTGGAACGTTAATCCAGCCTTTTAGAATCAAAATTAAAATTCGAAGAAAAGCACAGTTCATTACCACTGTAGTATAAGGTACAAAATATTCTTTGTTTCTTCGTAAGGAAACTTTTTTTTAAAAAATATACTTCCTTATTTACATGAAACTTAAAGATCTCATACGTACAAACACAGGTCAACAATGCAGGGCGGAATAATTAGGATTTATATATGTTTTCATTCTCACCCGAAAAAAGGCTCAAACTTCACACTTTATTGCGTTAAGACATTTCCGCACCATTAAAATTCAGCTTATTAATGAAGGGATAAGGAAGTATCAAAAAATCAGATAATATTAGAGGCTAGATGAATTTCAAGTAGAGTTGTATTAAGGAGTATACAACATAAAAGTAGTGTCGTATTTGAGATGTACTGTAATAAATCCTAATAATTAAATAATGAGTTCAAAGTGTTATAAATTATAATAATAAATACAGATTTAAATGGAAGGTTTATATGTGAAAAGAATAAGTAAGTAAAGTAAAAAATTTTCTGTTTTTACAAGGAACTTATATTTCCAATAAAATGACTATATTTATTTATTTAACCTATATATATAAAACAGAAAAGTGACTCACTCATTCACCGATTGATCATGATATCATCGGAAATATTAGACCGACAGACTTAAAATTTTATAGGAGTGTTTT
Source organism: Trichonephila clavata (assembly GCA_019973975.1). NCBI lineage: Eukaryota > Metazoa > Arthropoda > Arachnida > Araneae > Nephilidae > Trichonephila > Trichonephila clavata. The sequence goes on along the minus strand of BMAO01003065.1, from coordinate 65,214 downwards.
ATTCATGAAGTAGAGATCCGCGCTAAGAAAGGGTTTTGCTGTGAAATCAACCCCTAAGAAGGGTTGCGATGGATTAAGTGCCGTCATAGATAAATATTCCACTTTTTGAACTTTGAGACCAACAGATTTCAAACTTGGCAAGTATGTTCCCCTTTCATAGAATAGAGATCTGCTACACACACACGCACACAAAAGTGGTTTTACAAAAAATAGAATCCCAAGGGGGTTGCGAGGAGTTAAAGGGGCGTTATAGATAAATATCCCATCCTTGACTAGTAGAACTACAGACTTGAAATTCAGTAGGCACGTTCCTTTCATAGATTTGAGATCCGTTACAAAATGAGTTTCGTAAAAATCGAAACACAAGGGCCGTTGAGAGGGCTAGGGAAATTATAAGAAAAAAATCCCCATTTTGGAATTATTAGATATTCAGGCTTGAAATTTGGTAGGCATATTCTTTTCATGGAGACTAAGAGTTCAACTAAGAATCGGTTTTGCGAAAATCAACTCTAATGGGGATTAAAGAGGAGAGTTACAGAAAAAAATTCCAGTTTTCGAACTATTAGATCTACAGGCTTGAAATTTGGTATGCATACTACTTTCATGGAATAGAGATACCTTACAAAAAAGATTTTGTGAAAATTGACCCCTAACGGGGTTTCCGCGGGGTTAAGGGGCAGTATATAAATATACTTCCCCTAACAGTTTAAAAATTCCTGTTTTTAAACTGTTAGACTCACATTCTTGAAATTTGATATGTATGCTTCTTTAGCAGAACAGAGATCCGCCAGGAACGGATTTTTTTTAAATTGACTCCTATGGGAGAGGGGGAAATTACTGGAGTGTATTGATAAAATAAAATTCCCTTTTTCAAACTACCAAACCTACAGTAATAAAATTTGGTATGCATATTTTTGTTGTTGTTGAATTGAACTGCTAAGAACGGGTTTTACGGAAATCAACTCACAAAGGGGTTTATGGGGATTTTTGATAATAAAAAAAAAATCCGTTTTTGAACAATTAGATTAAGGCTTGAAATTTGGCAAATATATATATTTAATTTAATGGAGATATACTATAAATTTGTTGTGCGGAAAACTACTATGGGGGAAGAGATTACGAAAGTGTAAAAGACCATTCTACTTAAATTTTAGAAATTATTACTTAGAAGTCTCTCGTGTCCTTTTATCAGAATGTTTTCAATATAATCAATCAGGTGGGGTCAACGCGGCTAGTATACTCACATACAAAGAGAGAGAAATTAGTAATGGGGAAGTGTGTGCTTATTAATACCTCTAATTTTATGTTTTCTTAGTTGTTGACATTTTCTTACTCAAAGAATATAAATACCATGCGTAGCTGACATAAAAACTGTAATTGCAGTGATTTTTTTATCCATTATTCATAAAGTCAAAAGATAAAACGCTGTCATTTTATCTTTAAATATTAAATACATTAATTCCTTCAGCATACTTATGTTTATTAATGGGAAACTCCTAATTTGTAGGCTAATGTATATTTATCATAAGAAAAATTATTCAACATAAGTGTGTTAAATACTTAAATCGTTGAGTTTCCTTGATTATTATTGACAAAACTGTAAAAAGGTTTCCAAACTGTATTTTTGTCACGTTTTTGGTGACTAGATTATAAGGAAAATAATTTTCATAAGACTTTTGGTATTCACATTATAAGAATTAAATTCGTAAAAATTATAAGCAGATTTATCAAAAAAAATTTGTTTTTATAATATTAGATTTAAAAAATATCTTAATTAAAATTCTGTAGCAATAATTATGAAAAAATTCCTAGAAAAGTTTAAAAAATAGCAGCCGCTGAATTGTAAAGTAGTTCATAAGAATTTAAGTAAAGATTACATTTATTGAGTCAATGAATGATCTGTTTCTGCAAAAAGATGCAACAATATACACACCTAAATCGGTTGATTATTATTTATTTGATTAATTTTTTAATTTCTAGTTAGTTCTTGATTACTAGTTTAATGTGTTCATCGAAGAATTTAAAAGAACAATGCTCTATAAATTTTAAATTTATAGTTTATGTCTTAGTTTTATAATAATTTCTACGTGTGCATATAATCTCCAACATGCAATAAAATTTTTTTTTCTATATTCGTATGTGATGCACAATATTTTTAATTAACTACCAATGCATAAAAATCTTTAAAATTTACCTACATGCAATAATACATAGAAACGAATACTTTTTATTATTTTCCATGTTCCGATTTTCAAATTTGATTATAAATATATGTGGAAGATTCGAACTCAATACCTCCTGGTCCGTAGCCCAGTAACATGACCACTAGACAAAAGTGATCACTCCTGTCCGGAGGCTGTTACTGGCTTACTTAGATACCGACACAGTACAGTATTAATAAATTTAAAGACAAGATATAAATTATTACAGATCAAATTTTTTTAAAAAAAACTTGATCTTAACGGGTATATTAAACAAATTACTTCTTCGAATCTTCAGTGAATTTAACATCATTCAATAATTTAGTAAAAGCATGAAAATATCTTAATTTAAGATAAATTAAAACAACGCCCCCCCCCCCACACACACACACTAAAAACGATGCCAAATCTCAATTATATCAAAACCGTTTGGCAAAGAATTTTCCCCATTTACGCCAAGAAAAAAGCCAATTTAGCTATAAATACTTTGGATGCCAAGAAATTAAAATGGCTCCAGATATGTCTCAAAACTCTGTATAATTCGTAACTATTTTTATCCCTGTCTGAAACAAAATAGTATGAATTTGAATAATAAAAAATGTTGTGTTTTTTTTTAATAATTCTTCTTAATAAATCAAAAGCTTTTAAAATTTTAAAATCTTTAAGAACTTTTTATTCGCAAGCAAGTTTTCATACGCTAAAGTAAATCGCACACTTTTTGATGGACTAAAATTCTAAAATATAAAAGTTTATCGTTTGCGATGATGTATACGGCTCACTTAATAAATAATAACAATAATAACATTTGTTACGAAATAGTTCATTTCAATCAACTTCAGAATGTTTGGTTTTCATGGAACACTGCATGACGTGCATTTTTCCGCCTTTTAGATAGACAATAGGTTATTATATATATATAAGAACCAGGAAAATAACCTTATCATTTTCTTTTTTGAATAAAAAAAGAAAATTGATACCTCAAGAAGTGGTAATAAGCCTTTTATTCTTTCTTGGAAAATTGAGACAACTTTTCTTATTCATGTTCAGTTTTCTGGTTATGGCAATAATTATTAGAATTGGAACATTTCAAAATTTTTAAAAAATGACAAAAAGTTAACAATGCGTATAAGAATTTTAATATGAAGCTTGTGTGGCTTAGAAAACAATAGAGATAACTAATTGGAACATTTAGTTTTTTTTTAATTCTGTGAAGCAAAACGTGAAAACTTTCGATGTTTGTTAACAGCTTTGTTATCTTAAATGTATTTCTTTACATGCCTTTGTAATGATATTGATGGCGTACATAAAAATGATTAATAATTATATACATACAACAACTACTTAAATATTTAAGCAACTGAAACAGAAAGTAAAGCAATTAATATGATTATTTAAAGAAACATTTGTATTAAATACTTATTATTATATGATGCATTGTATCGACACATTTGAATTGAAAATTCTTTTCTTTTCTTTTTTTGTTCAAACAATCATATTTGATGACTCAACATAACCGATTGGTTTATATCCTTTTAATTAATGTATCACGCTGATTTTGAGTTTTTCTGCCGGTGAAATGAGTTGTTCAGCTGCTGAAAATCCCTAAAAAAGAGTCTAAAAATCTATTTTTTTTCCAATTAGTATTACGAAATCTTCTGTTCTTTGGTATTTTCCTGTAGGATTAATATGAAACATATTTAAAATAAAATTGTTTGGAATATACGAAGTAAAATTTCAGATTCCTGATAGAAATTATTCACACACACAATAAAATTTAATATACGAAATATTTTCAACGTAAAAATCTATTTTCTTATTACTTTTTTAAAAAAAGACAAGTCCTTGAATAATATTTATTCTTTGGTATTCACTAAATACTTAATTGCAACAAATACTTGATCATTTTTCATGTTTTCATTACATAAAATAATTTAATTAAAGCAAAAAAAAGGGGGGGTGGAAAAGATGTTTACAAATAATTATAAAATGTTACTAGGAATTTTTCACTTCTCTGAATTTCGCTTATAAAACTCGATTTATTAGTTACAATTTTAGATAATTTGTTACGAATATATCCTAAAGTAAGCCAAGCATAGTGACGTTTAATATAATAATGGAATGGTTGTGTAATTGACATTAATACACATCTATATATACCTTTCTCGCTAATGGACACAATTCGTCTACAGTGTTAGATATTCGTCAATTGCTGCCTGGTAATACCACGGCAGCTAATGGACATTCGCAATATTATTATCTTACTTGGATTCACAGATTGACTAATAACATCGCATTTCGAACAACACGAGAGCTATTAGTGACGGGCCTCATAATTCTGACCCCCATGCCTTATCTTACAAATACACAAAAGGATTGGCGGAAAAATCTACGGGAATGAGAGTCTCCTCAAAGAAAGATACAATTTGCTGCATGTTAAAGTTTGTAGTAATTGAACCATTCTTTTTTATACAAAACACAGTGCTTCCCGATACTTGTTCCGTTTTTAATCATTCTCGAAAAAAATAACACATTCCCCCGTTTTTATAACCACAGTAGAGTCCCGAAAACTCGGCATTCGATAACACGGAAGTCCGGAAAACTTGGTTACACCCTTGCAGATCGAAAAAAAAACCATGTGCAGACCCATTCTAGGTCCAGAAAGATTCCGAGAAAGAACATCTGATGTAGAAATTATTGCTGTTGTCACAGTTAGTGAAAAAATGCGGAAAATGATGAAGACATAAACGTTGAGAACACAAACAAACAAAAAACTCCTAAAATATAGCATAGAGAAGGGTTAAAGACTGTCTAAACCACTCTTCAGTATTTTGAACAAGGTGAGTCGGTAATGGACTAACAGTTCCTTCGTCGTCTTCATGAAGTAGCAAAATGCAAAGTGCAGTACAGAAGACAACAGAACATAGCGCATTTTTGTTCAAATAAAAAGTAGCCTGCTTTTGTAAAGTCGGTTACTTAATTTTCATTATAGACAGCTTCATGACTTTATGATGTATTTTTTGAGGTGTGTCTGATCAGGTAAATTACTGTATAGTATGTATCCCTTAATTTTCATTTAGTAAATGCTTTATGTATTGATAAAGTAAGTACTTTTCCTTTGCTTAAGAGTACTTGAGCGGTTTGTTTCCTGTCAAATTCTTAAGTACATACAAAAGCAGTATGATATTTTCTAAGGTAGCACTTGTATTTATTCTTTTAAATTCCAGTCTCCATAATCCGACATTTTCATAAACTCGGCCACCCTTCGGACCACATTCGAACGAGTTTTCGGGACTCTATTGTGTCATGTCCCTTATCCCATCTCTAACGACGGTATGATTCCTGAAGCTATACAAAATAAAGAACCAATGTTTGAATAATAATGTGGTTAAAATGTGCCATCGACGTTTTCATAATATAATGCTTTATTAAGGGGATGTAATCTGCCAACTGTGATATTTCAATTAAAAATATATCCATAATGTATTGAGAGATATTCAGCCTCAATTTTAAATAAATATGCACTTGATTTTTCCAATTGTTCATTATCTTTATTAATTACATTGATCTGTAGTTATAATAAGGAAAATCGTATCCATGTGAAAAAGTACTTGTCTAAAATTCAAATAATGAAGAACACAAGGGTGAAAACTCAAACCCCCTCCTAGACCAAAAGATTTTCCATTTTACTATAGAGATTAACTGCCATTTCCTCGGCAGTTTAGTCTACGCGCTTGTTAGAATGTAACCCCATCCCCAACAAGAGATGCATATGTACGCTACTGAACTCAGAATTAAGTTACTAAAATAAATACAGCATTAGAAGTAGCTAACATATAACAATTATAAAAATTAAATTCTGTAATAATAAAGATTCATTTAAAAACTATTTTTATTTGCTTTTATTTGGTTATTTTCTTAAATCATATGCAAATGAATGGTGGATTGTAATTACTTATTTCTTCAGGCAACTTAATTCATTCAATTACAAAAATAATTTGGTCGGAAATACCTTAGAAGTAAGTGTTATTTTCGATTACTTGTAGCTAAAATTCAAATAAATGCATTAAAAAATTCCCACTATTAATGGGATACAGTACAATTAAAATAACAAAAATCACAGTCAAAAAATCAAATTTTTTTAGCAGAAATTCTTTTTAATATACTCTAAAATTTTAAAGCTGTTCGTTAAAAAACTGTGATAACTTTTATCATCATCCTTTTATTCACATCCCAAAGGCACAAATTCAAACTTTAAACTATGAATCCTCTCTGAAAGAGAAAACTTTTTACTTGTTTAACTTCACTCTAGATGCTAAGGTCCAGGTAAATTCCAGATGCAGATTTTCCCATTGTGCTAAAAACTTTGATACTTTTCTCACAACTGCTATTAATGTAAGGAAATTTGTTATGCATTTTTGAATCTAAATCATACTTATTTTTTAAAAAAATAGTTAAATTTAGAATTTTTACAATTTTAAGGAATTTTTCAAAAAGCATTCATAAAAAAGTATGTATATTTTACTAATATTAATCATGTAATAGCAATACCTATACCAACTTTTGTTATACATAGTTTAACGTACTTCTAAAGCATATTTCATGTGTGTACGTTAATAATTGCTAGAAAAGTAATATTTTAAAATCACATTTCACGAATTTTTAAATTTTTCTTTAAAAAAATTAAATGTTTAGCTTTTTGTTTTTGTTTTTTTAACACAAAAATTGTTTTACATTATACTTATTCGTAGGTTATAAGCAAAAAATTGCTAAAACCATGAAATCAAAGATTTTTTTTAAAAAAATCGTATCATGTCTCCAGAATGAATTATTTAAAAAAAAATCCGGCTTTCTTTATAAAAAAAACTGAGTCGCTACTTTTGTTTTTTTAACACAAAAATTGTTTTACATAATACTTATTCGTAGGTTATAAGCAAAAAATTGCTAAAACCATGAAATCAAAGATTTTTTTTTAAAAAAATCGTATCATGTCTCCAGAATGAATTATTTAAAAAAAAATCCGGCTTTCTATAAAAAAAAAACTGAGTCGCTACATACGATAATAACAATCTTATTAAAAAACAAAATTGATTTCTCTCAATGAATTACTATGCAGATTAAATCAGAAAACTCAACATTAATATCTCTCTAACAAATATCCTAAGACTGACATAAACAAACAAGATCTGATTGCATATAAACAAATGGAAAAACTGCTTTCTTCATCAACCAGAACATAAATCATCAGTTACGCTTCTGAAGGCTATCGAAAAACGGAAGAGATACGCTGGACCCGCCTTTTAATGACCGATCGGGACCTGTTTAATGGACCGCTGCAATGGTCAAGAGGCGCTCCGGACCTGAAGGAATGGACCAACGCAGGAAAACAACAAGGCAAGGTGACCTTGAACGAATAGGGAAGAATTCATGTTCGATAAACGGCGTGATGTGAATGGCGGCACTGGAGCGCAGTGGAAGACCTTTTATTTTCGTGCAACGTGATGTACGACGTTCTTGCTCGCTGAAAGGGAATAAATATCTCGTCTCGTAGTAAAGCTTTCTATCAGATCTATTTCTCTTTGTTGTCGAAGAGAATCGTTTTCTTCGTGGCTATCTTTTTTAGAAAGGGATTCAAAGGAATTGAAAAGGAGAGATTTGTTCGCCTAGCATGGATACATAGAAATAAATCGTATTTGCTTATTGATTATGGAAATCTTTTTTGGATGGGACTCCTATTGCTTGGAAAAGAACAATTTATTTGTGTATCATTGATGGGTTATGGTAATAAATCGTATTTGTTTGTTGATTGTGTTTAACTGCTTTCAGGAAATTAATGAATAGTTATTTGCTGTTGCTATTGCAGATTTTTTTGTTTATGTCTCAATACAATTTCTTATGCTAATTTTGCAATAGAATGTAACCAAAACCTCTTCTTTTTATGTTTTGGAATTTGTCCCAGTAATTGCATAATTCAACTTCGCATTCATGTAGAATTAAGAGATGGTAGGATTATTATATAATATATTAATCGACGCATTTAAAAACTTTGTAATTCATCAAAGAATATGTTTTAAGGTCAGAGATCACGCTTATTAAAATATAATAGTTGAAAGAAATTTATATTTAATATAGGAATACTTCATGATTTTCAGTCTAATTTATCTTATGGTATTTTTGATAATTTCATCAAAGTATACATTCTGTAAACAGAGTTCATAGGTTGAAATGCATATTCAAATATATCATTCGAAAAAAATTTGAACTTAGATGTACTTCCAAAATTTTGAGACAAATTTCAGAAAAAGATCTAAAATTACAGTTTACAAAATCGAGTTGATAAAACAACCAAAAAACTCAGAACAATTTTGATTCGTAAAAGGCAATTGTGTTAATGTATAATGCTTGTTGTTCTGCGTGTTTTACATATATTTCACTCTCACAGAATTAAATTATATTTTGTTCTAAATTAATAGATCATAAAAATGTTTAAATAATAATTGTAATTTGAATTTATTCAGTCATTTGAAATATTTAATGGAAATCTATTAATCTATGATTGTGGGGTTCTTTTTCCCCTCTCTTCAAATATTAAAATTATTTTATTTTTGAGACAAAAATAAGCGTGTAAATAAATAAAAATGGAAACATTTTCCTGGCCAATATGCTAGTCATTGTAGAATATAATGTTACAATACGTATAGTGAGTGAAAGAGAATTTTTTCGTCGCACTGTTCAGCTACACGAAGGCTTTTGGCGACGGACCTCGTAATTTTGAACTATAGTCAAGTGACGAGGACGACACCTGGCATGGCACCCCCTCTCCTAATTACCACACCAACGTGAGGACGCTTGAACTATCGACGGACTTAATATGTATCGCTCCCCTAAAAGGCAGGTCTTCTATGGTACTGGACCATTAGGCTACCGTGGCCTCTACAATACGTATAAATTATAACAATACTTACAAAAGCAGAGCAAATTTTGTAAGCTTTCGTTACCTGTTTTTCAAATATTTATATACATTTTGATAAGAAAAATAATGTTACCAGAAAAACATATTTTTCGAATGCATTTAAAACCTCTCAAAAAATGTATCTGTGTAATATACTACGTATTGTGCATAGTTTATTTCTTACAAGAATCGTGCATTATTATTGTTGTACAGGATATGCAGGATTGATATACAGGAAAATAAGCTTTGTTTGGATTTAATAATGTTAGATGATATTAAATCGGAAAAAGAACATAAGTATAATAGTTATGTATAAAAGGATGCTTGGTAAATATGGTTATTAAAGTTAAGGAACTATTATGAAAACTGACGAAATAAACAACGAAATGGGTATGCATAATATAGTTTATGCAGAAATGAGTTCGGAATCAAAATATTCTTGCGTAAACACAGCTTATGCAATCTTTTATTGGTATTCAATTCCGCCTCTTTCTGAATAATTTATAGAAAATGACTGCAATTATTTCTTCATAAACACATACAGTGATTACGCAATTTGAAAAATATAATTCTCTTTGCGGGTGCTGTTTGAAAAAAAAAGAAAAATAACTTCAAAACTGAGAGATTATAATATAATATTATACTTTAAAACTGTAAAATAAGGACAACGACGGGAAAAAAATATTTTTATCCAGAAATTTGTTCAAATTTTTCAGTAATCTAGAGACAGGTTATATATAAATTAAATGTAACATTTTAAAACAAGATATCTATCATTGGCATGGCCAAGTAATTTTAGATCGTTTTTCACATGTTGTATTTTACAATAATGCAACTAATGAACTTTTTACTAACAAAAAGAAGAGAAACTGTACTAAGAAAAAAAAATTAAAAATTATTAGATTTAAATATAATTCGGCTCATCTAGGGCACAAATGCGACCAAATGCCGAAACCCGAGGTCAATACGTTGCTTATTGGCTGAGAAAAAGGTACGACAAAATATGGAACGAAGACGAAGACGAAATTTGCGTTTTAATAGCGCTTTTGTTCCACTACATGAAAAACGCGCTAAAAATATTTAAAAAAAAAAAAAATCCCAGCTTCTTATTAGGAACATTTAAAAAATAACTATCTCAGAACTAGTTAAGTGATTACAGCTTTCAACTTCGTTGACAAAAAAGATATAGATATGTGAGTCAAGTCATAAATTCGAATCCTGATTCGAACTGTAGAGTATAGCTTAACGATATAACGCTTTTAGTTGATTAGTAATCATATAACGTTTTCAGTTATTCACTTTTAGTAGATAATTCTATATTCAAATTAGGTTTATTACTTTATTAACGACACATATATTAAACTAGTACTTACGTATTTTACCATCGACCAATTTCGCCTCATCAAAAGACGTCGCCAAATGTTGTCATTTTAAATAATGGCAGGTAAATTAATTTCCCAGACGCCTTTTATTATCATAATTACTTAAATAATCAAATATCTCCAAATAAATATAATAATATCTCGAAAATGTAAAAAAATAATAAATACATATTAAGTACAACCTACGCATTATAGTTCTTTTCTACGATTGCACACACATATTTAGAATAATTATAAAAGATGCCAACTCAAGCAATATAACTTAAACAGCAAACGATTATGTATCAGCAAATAAATTAAATAATCAGATAAATTTGAGTTTCATGAAAAATTAAATGAAAGCAGACGATAATAATATGGAAGAGAATTTCAACTTAATAAATATCTATAACTATTGTATAATTTTAATAGTTAATTAAAAATTGGTTCAAAATAAAGAAAATGTATTTAAATGGAACGAAATATTTTACAACACGAAAAAGAGAATATTTTCCCACTATTCGAGACATATCGTTGCATTTGGAGACAGCTTTTCATTTGACGAATTGGTATACGGTAGAATACATAAGTACATAAATTGTTTATAATAAATGCACCATTGTACTTGTTAACAGTGAAATATTCGATACCAATTTTTTATGTGTACGTGTTAAAGATTAATTTTATTGTCTAAATTTTATTATCTCAGTTTTAATATCAAATATTGACTCAAAAAATTTGGCGAATCCAACACAAACTTTGAAATAAAATGGGAGCAGTATAATATGTATCATCAAGAATGGGGAAACAAATTTTATAACTTCAGCAGACCGCTAACGAATTCAGTAAAAAACCTGAAATCGAACAATCAAAACGGAAAAGACAAAAGGCCTCAAATCCAGAGCTTTTGCAACGAATCCCAGAGTTATTTCTGTCTCTCCGCAATTTAGAATCGTACAGAAGCTTCAGTTAATTGTTGGGGAAAACAATAACCAACGATGGAAGACAAAAAACTCTGGCCTTTGCTATTCACTTAGGGTCGAACATCCTGACAACGGGGAACAATTCTCTTCGCAGCAGTCATTGTACTCCTGCTCAATGCTGGAAGATTCGGCTTTTGGAACCTTTGGTTATATTAATAAAAGATATTAAGAATCTTGTCTTTTATCTCATTGCATTCCAAAGATTTATTAAAGAAAGTAATAGCAGAAAAGGAAGAGTATATTTTTAATGATATTTTTAGTTATGTTTAGAGGTATAAAAAGATGTCCTTCATTTTACAATATATAAGGTCATATGAAAAGCTTTTTAAAGCTATCGGCTCATAATACACCAAGTCATGCGAAAATTCTTTTCTTTTAGACTGAACAAGATAGAATTTACGAACTTATTTTTTAATAATAGTTTTTCCCCTAATTGAACAGCTTTATGATAGTTCTAAATGTTTAAGCTTATTGCTCAAAATATTTTTTTGAAGAATATTATTAATTTATTTGTTTCATAATGTGTCAAAAAAAACAGACTTTTTTCAAGAAATTCAGTGGATTTCTAACAAATTTAAACTTGATTATTACGAATGTCTCCGTATGTCCATACATTCAAAAAGTACTCTGATATCACCAATTTCATTGTGTCACAAAAATATAAAAAATAGTAAAATTAAATAAAAAAATTAATATTGCAGTACATTTTTTTAACTGTGCTGATAATAATCTTTTATGGGAAATTTATTTTACGATACTTTAACAAAATGCTACTATATCAAATCCTGGTATATAATGAATTTATAATTAAGAATATAAATATATTTTTATTTTTTTTATGTTTTTCTTTCATTGTGAAATGGTACGGAATCAATAATTGGACATTTTTAATATGACACTATATCCATTGACAGTACGTAATCTCATTTCTCAGTAAAATGTTTTACTGATATGGAAGCCCAAATTACTTACGTACTCGTAAAACTTGAAAATTTCAAATCAATCCTGAACACGAGTTTTTAAACAATAATAATATATAACTAAGTAAGCAGATAACCAATATACCAGGAAAAATTTCAGATAACAGCTACATTTAAAAATAAAGAAATTAAAAAAAAAACAGAGAGAGAGACAGAAAGGATAACTACTCATTATCTCGTTGATGATATAAGAATCCTCTCAAAATAGAACGAAAATTAACATGCATGCCGTAAAAACCATAGCATCAATGATATTTGGAGAATGAAAGTACTACAATGAATAAAATTAACATACAGAATTATATTTAAATAGATTGTTTCAGCTATCCACGTAAATTTAAATAAAATTCACTTCGCAATTTTGGTGCAAATTAAAGTTGATGTGATATGTAACAGAGAATTCCATTTATGCATGCGAGCTAAGCCTGAAATTTATAACTGCAGTAGAGCGTCGTTTATCCGAATCAATTGGGACTGGACACCGTTCGGATACGTGATTGTTCTGATAACCGAAAACCGAATGTGACCATGCAGTATATGAAACCGGACACTATACGAATATTGAAAATCACCACATGCGGGAAACGTGCTTCAAGAAAAAGCAAAATAGGTGCAAAATGTCGCAATTTTTCCTTTAATGTGAAAATAATCACTTATTTTTCGCTGTACCATTGTACACCATCGTTTTTTCGCTGTAAGGTCTCTGATTCTCTTGAGCAGCAGTAGTTGAGTAGGACAGCACTCTTACTGTTGTTCGTACTACTCCATAGCTGTCTCTAACACAAAAAACGCGTCAGCATTTGATGGATCTTTGCTACTTTCGTTGTTGTTGTCCTCGTCTTCATCCGTTTCATCGTCGATAGGGTTGGAGTTTTCTTGCACGGAAGTCACAATCTTGTCATCATTTAGCATTTGAAATCCATTATCTTCTGCATTGCATGCCATCCAGGTTTCTGCATCAACAAAACTCAACAAAAGAAAACATACACATATCCTCACTTGGAAACAAACTGATCTAATATTCCGCACAGACATTTACCAAACCACACAACTGATATTCTCCAAATATCCCTCGCCAAGGGTCTTCCCGTCACTTTTTGGACTCACGCGAAACAACTGTTGAGCATTGCACTGTTCGAAAACGTATCCGGACTTTGGTCCGGATTTTTGACGCTCCGGATAATAAACGTTCGGATAAACGACGTTCTACTGTGTTCTAAAAACTACCTATCGAGGTATTTTGCCATGATTATTCTAAAATGTAACATTCATGCATGTTTACTTTAATAGTCTTTACTTTTTAAAAAAAGCTTGAAGAAATCAGCTTAGAAAATTGCTTTGCTAAGTTAATTAAGCTGATAAACACTTGATGGAAGTAACGTTTTCCGAACTTCCAATCTAATTATTCCGACCAAATAATAACAATAAGGGATTATAGTCATAACGAAAAATTGTAACGCTTATCCTTCTATCCCCTGATCTATAAATTGTCTGAGAATGGATCTAGCAAAACTTCATCGCTAATGTATACCCGTAGACAATCTTCGGGCAAACGGGGAATAGAACAGCCAAAGTATCCTACTTTATCAAAACCCCCAAATCAAGTCGAAAGTTGTGGGCGTCTGTTATCTGATGATAAACATCGCGCAAGCGGAACGTTCACAAGCAGAAAATGGCGGAAATGGAACATACTAAATCCTTGTTCTCTAGAGAAAAGAGCTGTGATTCGAAACAATGGTTGGAAAAGTGGCATTGAGTTTCGGTTCTAATTCCGTAGATGGTTTATTGGCCGAGTTACTGATGCATTTTAGGACATTTTCCCTCGAAGGATCAGTGGTCAGTGCCGTTGAAATTTCTTAATCGAACGCCTACATGAAAATGCGCGGGAAATAAAAGAGAAATTTAGATTGAAAAGGAAATTAATGTTATTGAAAGTTTCGAGCAATTTGGCTATTTTTAGGTGTGAATAAATGGAAAGTGGATCGACTTATTTATAGGATATAGTAAAAAAATTAATTGATTTTTCGATAAAACGATTTCTTTTTGGTGTGAAGAAAAATCATGTAATGTCGGAATATATTTATAAACATATGTTACAAATTGGTATTTTTTATTGGTCTGATTTAGCGCGCGCGCGCGGGCGCGCGCTTGGTTGTACTACTGTTACATATTAGTTGCACAATGACCTCGATATATTTGTATGAAATTTCTTTTCTTTATAATACCGTCTGGGATTATTTTAATTCTAAATCAATGCAAAAGAATTCTCCTACGTTTTGCGAGAAAAAAATTTTCAGCTTAATATTTCTAATTTTTTTGACAGAACACGTTTAAATTCGAAAGCACTTTGAAAATAATAAATTTAGAACGAAAAGATAAGTCTTTCATTTGGCATTTATTTTTATTGTTTATCCACAAATCTTAAGCTTAAGAATAAAAATTGTTTCTCAGCTTAAAGTCTATTCTGACATACCTTCATTGATTAATATAATTGCAACCCAATGAAGATTAAACAACAAAGTTTTTAATTAATTTATTTATTTTTTGTAGGATATTATATCTATAACATGAATACACTTGCATACATTGGGTAAATATTTTCATGACTAATCCCAGTAACAATTCAAGAGATTGTAACATAAGAACAGCAAGATAGTGTCAATAGTTTCATGTATTAGACTAAAAAGGAGAAATTAAGAAATGATTAATTAATATTTTAAATGGCTAAGTAATAACAATACAAAATAAATCAATCGGATTTAATCTTAAGCAACCAGAAATAATACTTAAAAAACAACTGAAAATAAATATTAAAATCCCAATTTAATACAACCTCAGTTTTAAATTAAAAAATGCACATTATAAAATCTTTCACAATTATTGATTTGATTTATGAAATAATTCTCGAATACTGATTTAAAATCATAATAAGAAAGTCTGTTTAAAATTTAAAATAGATTAACACTTCAATAATGATTAAATTTTGCAAGATTTGTATATGAAGACCATCAAAATGAAATGATTGGGAAATCATTTTACTGTTATAGCTAATTTATAAAATAACTTCATTATAGAAGCTGTTGACAATTATTTTATTAGTCCTTTGGAAAATTTCTCTGTAATAATAACGTCAACATTATTTAAAGTTTATCAATATCGTCAAAATTATAACTTAAAACTATTTATAAATTTTTTAATTAAATGAACATTGTTTTCAATGTCAGTTCCATAGTTGGAAAACTTTTACTAGATTAATACTAGCTGTCAATATGACTAATAATGTCAACAAACTTTCTTTTTCTTTGATAAATCTTGAATTTTTTCAATAACTTATCTCCATAATTGAAAGTTTTTGCTTATGCCGACGTCTTCAGATTTTTCTATCAGCAGTAACTGAATACCTGACAATTCGAACCTTCTAGCATTCAAAAGGAAAAAACAGCAGACTGTCCCTTTAGACCTGTCTGTCCAAAAACTAAGTTCCATTTATCTTCCATCCAAATGCCAGTGAACCGAAGATGTCGAACGATCGAGAAGCCCACGCTTGATCGAAATCGAGAACTTGATGCATTATTCAAAGAGCTTCTTCCCACTTCTGCTGCACATTCGCTACCCACGATCTAAAATGCTAAAGACTCTCTCCATCTGGGATCAGATTCTCCCAATTCACGCCTTTTGTCGCCATTCTGTTGTTTGGGTTGGAAGGATTATTCACTTTTCTCATTACTTCCCTTGTGATCCCACGCGATAAGCTACTATTCTTAAACTTTAATCTTTCTTTTTATTTCTGTAGAACACATGCAGTGGGTAATTGACTCTTACTGAGAATACACGGTTTTATTAATATTTAAAACACTTCATGGGTATTTTCGATGCTTAACAGTTCCATGAATGTATTAGAATTCTATTGGTATTTTTTTATTTAAAAGTGGGAGGTGAGCTCTTATTTTGGTTGATTTACTAAGCATGATTTTATTTGGTTCTACTGATCTTTTTCGTTCCAATGATCCTATAAAACGTACCATTTTTCACTGTGATCTGAAAGACGAAATGTTACTTCAGATCATTGTGAAAAAAGTCACGGTTACAGTTTGGACTTACACACAAGACGAACATAGAAATACCCTTTTATGCACATAGTAGGATTCAAAAGTTCCCGGAATGAGTCTATAACTTAAAAAATATTATCAGTTAAACAGTTGCAACGCATCCTCCTTCGAAATAAGACCCTTGAGTAACAACACACATTTGCTGTGGCTTGTAAAGGTCATCGAGACATTTCTGCAATCCAATTTTTAGACAAGTCATTTAATTCAGCCTGCCATGCCCTTTTAACTTAAACTGCAGATTGGCCATCGTTAAATATGGGGGGTAGAATATGTTGACACTCCCTATGCATGTTAAGATCCAGTGGCGTAATATACACCCCAGCATTGCGGGGGGCTCAGGGTCTTAGAGGGCCCACATCCTAACTGACGCCTATACCCTTTGTAAGATCCGGCTTGGAGCCCAAAACCTTACTTTGCAGGGGGAAGGGGGCTAATTATTTCCGTTATGCCACTGTTAAGATCCTTAGTCAGTATCTATAGACATGTGGCCGAGGATATCCCAACTGATTCTGCGATTGTTTGAAGCCTGTTCCTACGCTCTGCCTCAGAAACTTTTTCGATGTTTTCAACGGTACGAGAAGTCTGCGGACATCCAGAGCGTTTGTTATCTTCGACACCTTCCTTGCCTTATCTGAAACGTCGATGCCACTCAAAAGCTTGCATTCACAATAATGTATCAAAGCCTTACACATGCATCAAAATCTCTTAAGTCTCCGCAACACTTTTCCCCAAACGAACACAAAAACTAATATCCATTATCCACTAAAAACAAGATATCAATTATTGGCATGGCCAAGTAATTTTAGCGCGTTTTTCACATGTTGTATTTTACAATAATGCAACTAATGAACTTTTTACTAACAGAAAGTAATATATACTATACTTAAAAAAAAATTTATAAAAAAATTTTTTTTTTAAAATTTAAAATTATTAAATTTAAATATAATTCGGCTCATCTAGGGCACAAATGTGACCAAATGCCGAAACCCCGAGGTCAATCGGTTTCTTATTGGCTGAGAAAAAGGTACGACAAAATATGGAACGAAGACGAAATTTGCGTCCTAATAGCGCTTTTTTTACACTACGTGAAAAACGCGCTAAAAACTCGCAATTTCTTTCAATCGTCGACGACTAAATGCAGCTGCCTACAAAATACGATGCCGTGGCGACCCACCGATCACGTGATTTGGGACAAACTCTTGTTCTCAACTACAAGAATTTTCCATGTTATAGGCTCAGTCCGGGAACTTTTGAATTCTACCTCATATAAACATTCCCTATGTGCAATCATTGTGTTCATCTTTCATGATGACCGCGTTAGTCTAGTGGTCAGGGTCACGAGCTCTTGGTCAGCGTATTATAAGTCGAGTGCTACTGAAGACTTGCCGTGTAAAAAGGCTGATGCATGTTAAATCTGTCGAGACTCAAAGTCCTCCTGTTGGCATAGTGTGATTGTTTGGAGAGGTGGTGTCAGCTTAGGTATAGTTTTCGTCACCTGATTTGGTTCAAAATTAAGTGGTCCATCTCCACTAGCCCTCGTGTTGCTTTATAGGGCAATGTTAATGAACATTCACTCTAACTGAGAGATACACTTCGAATTTTCTCCTTTTAACTCTTTTTAATTCTATTTCTTACATTTAATTTTATATCAGATTTTTACTCTGTTTGCATCAGCAGCAGTTAAACTTTTAAATTGTTTTATCTAGTAAAATAGAGTAATAAAATATTCAATTTGTTCACATGTTTGACAAAGTTTGACATAAGTTCTAAATTCGTCAACCAATCCAACAAGCCTATGCTGATTTCACAAAATTGTTAAACAAATGTAGAAAAAATGAAGTGAACTGCATTTCTCAATTTATTCATAAACACTTACACAGACTTATACACTTATCATTGGTATCCTAGAATGTATATAGATACCAATAATCAACTATTCCACATTAAAGACCATTGTGGGAAATAAAAGGCACTAAAAGCCCTTCGAAGTCATCACAGTCAGTCATGGTGGAGAAGTTCGAAAAGTGAAATATTCTCTCTCAGGGCCCATAAGTAAAGTACGCTCTCTCTTTTCTCCTGACCAAGGTCTGACGAGGTCTTCCCTAATTCACAATAGCACATTGCGGAACTAATGATAGGACGTTATGTAAAAACACACAAACGAACAAATTCTAAATTTTTTCCGATGCATTTTTAAAAAGAAATTATTCAAAAATTACTTATAATTATACATTAATAAGAGAGAATGGCTAAATTTAATTATTATCTTTTTATTGACTTTGATTTTATTGCAGTATTGACTACATTACAAAAACAATCTGTAAAAAAATAAATAAACACTAAATCAGTAGTTCTTTAACTATAGTCAGTGGCCCCTCTCGGGATCCACAGCGCCTTTCTAGGGGGTCCACGGAGTCTCATATAACGTTAAGATTTCCCTCCTTTTCAAACTCTGAAAGACCTCGCGGAAAAATTTAAAGATGTGTGTGTCATCCTGGACTACATATCGCTAAATTGCCCTTAGTGAAAAAAAACTCCACTATAGAACATGTATTAGATTAATATATATATATATATATATATATATATTAAGGAGGGTGTTCAAAACCTTCGGGGGTCCGCGATTTTAACCTGATATATAAAGGTTGACGATCGAAAGTTTAAGAACCGCTGCACTAAATGATCATATTCTCCAAAGACAAAAATTGTACACGATTTTAATTTAAACTTAATTTAAAAATAATAATGCAGTAACATACAGTTTAAAAAAATAGTTTCCTTTTTGAGTTTGAACTCATTTACTGTTGTTAAATGTATTTAATGGGCAATTACAATGATTCATCTTTTGTTTGAATTAGGTAACATTACAAATCATTCGAGCACCAAAACAATTTAACATGCTCCAGTTTATTCGCATGATAGTGTATATTGAAATCAGGATCTAATGTTACATATTGGAACTAATTTAGTCTTTTAAATATTCTTCATTCATATGTTGGGCTGCTTTGCGCCTACACGTGTATGAATTCAATGGTATATAATATCTTAATGATTCGAATATAATTTTAACAACAAATATATATATATATATATTATATATATATATATATTATAGTAATTGTTTGAAAAAAATTACTTCGATAGAGCTTTAATTAATTTCTAGAATTTTTCGATTAAATCCCTTTAAGGTATCCGACTACTTGCAAAAACTTTTTTTTAAAATAAAAAAAAATGGAGATATGGGGATATTTTGTGGTTTTTGGATTTGTTAAGTACTTTTTAAGAAAAATATGCTAAAATTAAGAAGAGAAAAAGAAACTATTATTACCAAAATAGGGAAAAAATAGGTAAAAATATACAAAAAATAATATAAACGTGGCCCATTTTGTATCAAAAGTTTATGAAAAAATTTTCAATTTTTTCAATTCTGATGGGTTAATATGTTATTCATTTTTAAATGACCTTCAGAACAAGAGATATTTTATTTTTTTACAAAAACTACAGCACTTCATCTTAGTTATTATATGAAATTTCTTAAAATAACAGCGATTATATTCACATAAGGGACTGTAAATTTTGAAATAAAACAGTGATTGATAAATCTGAAGGTTATAGCACTACTACTATTATACAGAACACATACACAAAAAATTTCAGTTAATTATTTTCAAAACTTTTTCTTGGCAATCGCTGTGCCCGTTTGACTATTTAAAAAAAACAATTTCGAATAAAACGCGTTTTAAAGAATGTCTTGCTTAAAGTAATGACATCTGCTTTTACTAAAATATTCCTAGTTTTTGCTCAACGGAATGGAAAATAATAAACTTGGTATTTTTAAAAAGCTAATAAGATGGCCTATTAAATAAAATCATGAAAAAATTCGTCAATTTTTGGCAAAATTAACAATTTTACGGCAGTCGGATACCTTAAAGATACATGTTTACACACTTACAAATGCATGTATAATATTTTAAAATGTCAAATATAAAACATAAAAGTAATAAGTTGAGGATTAAGTCGCTAATTAAAATTCTAATATCTCTAATAGGATTTCCATTCACTAGAAACAGAAATTGAATAATTTTAAGCCTAACAATACAAAGAGTATATTTTTACAAGTGCATATATTTATATGCATTGGTGATTATTTTATGCTTTTGAAAAATATGAGTAGTAAATGCATATTTTTCGCGTTCCTACAGCCTATTATGATAGATCATAAAAAAAATTAGATGAAAAATAAATATTAAAACGTTATGGAACCCGTTAAAAAAAAAATTTTATAAAAAATATTAAAACGGTAGAAAAAAAAGCACAGATAAAAATTCAATGAAGCGTAAAACAAGAAAGATAATTTTTTGTCTTTTGTTGAATAGCGTCATGTATCATAAAACTGAAATGGATTTTTACCTAGAAGAAGGCAGTAATCAATTTTTTGGCAAGGATAATGCTTTAATGGGTTGCAGGATAGCGAAGATAAATGACACGAGAACAGTAAATATTGGATGGGCATATTTTAAGATAAAACTATCGAAATTCGTTTAAAAAGATTTATTTCCATAAAGTTAAGGTTGAAAGCGACATCTATTCTACGAGATTATACAACATTTATTCAATCGAAAAACATTAATAACCTTTAAGTACTTTCGAATTCATGGAAACTTGAGCGAATTGAGCAAAATATATGAGAAAAATCCTATTTTAGCTCACATCTTTTGCAAAAAAGAAAAATAAATTGATCCAAATTGTGCTAGCAGCTCATTTTTCTGGATTGGACTTCTATCCAATAAACAGATAATAATTCGCAAAGTTGGGGATAAATAAAGGTGTGGACTAAAATAGAATCCAAATAATTAATTAAAAAAGTCGAAAATGTATCTTAAATTTTCAATCTACATATCCTCCTCTTAAATTTCGAGAACAAGATTCTTTCAATACTGTCTGCTAACTAAGTAAACGTGTGACAGTTCTATCCGCGACCTTTTCACTAATAATCCTCTTGGGGAATTTCTGGTCTTAAAAAATTATTTCAATACAAAACTCCCCCTCGAAGAAGAAGACGTGATTATGTAAATTAAGACTACTATATATAGTCTAGGCTAGGTTAGAGAAAAAGAGATAGTATAGACTTCTAGCAGAGCAGAGATTAATCAAATTGAATGTGATAATTGAATTACTTAAGATGACGAATCGTCACTGGAGATTGAATCTAGATTAAACAGCGAAGAGAGAAGTCATAGATATTGAATTAAGAAAGTGCATTAGCCTTAAAGTATTCTCATAGCTCGCGTACCACGTTAATTGCTTTCAGATTTATTAATTGGGTGCATCTTTTATCCCTGATCAACTGAATCTGAGTTGGGGCTAATATTGTAAATAAATTAGATTGTTTGTGAAGTATGGCTGGTCTCCCTTCCAATTCTCCCACACGTTTAAGCGCTCAGACAGGATTCTTAAAAACGTTCAAACCTAACAACATTTCAGGCAAGTTTTCAAGATAAAAGGAGTTGAAAATGCAGCATTTTCTTCCTTATGAAATCAGTAAAAATTTTTATCTAAAATGTCAGATTAATTATGCAGGTAATAGTGTACAGACAAATATATATGGATACAAAAGGTACAGACAGTTATCACACACACATTTTATATATGCACATTATTTGGAAATGTATTAGTCAAAGGTTCACAATATTAAATAATTTAATTCTGAAAAATTTAAACAAGTATTTAATACTTCATATCAGTACATGTTTAGTACAATATATTTATATATAGTTTCATTTTTAATTAATATTTTAAGATAAGATTTTAAATTACTTTTTGGATTTAAACGTGATAATTGTAACCTTCAAATTATATCTTACAAGATATTAAATATGACTTGATTTTAGGGCAAATATATGCACACAATAATACTGCAAAATTATTTATTCTTCTAAAAAAATTCCTTTTTTTCAATGAAAAGGAAATTAGTTTCACTTATCGCATGAAATCTTATAATATTGTCTAACCCGATATCTATTTTTGAAGGCATTATATAATTTTAACTAATACAATTTTTCATAAATATTACTATAGCTTAATCAATTACTAGAATAAAATCTTAAAATGTATGTTGTTCGAAAATAAGAAAAATCTTGGTATTGAAAAAGTATATCCAATTTAAAATTCAGTATTTCAATAGCAGATTCAGACTCAATATTGAATTGTGGGGTTTAACATGTTTTGAGGCATCAACAGTGGCGTAATGTACATCCCCGCATCGTGGGGAGGACAAAGCCTAACTAACGATAAGTACATATTTGTGTTTGGGGCCCAAAACCTGACTTTTTAGGGGGGGGGACGGGCTTAATATTCTCCGTTACGCCACTGGGGAAGAAAAAGATAAATTTCCTCATCAAATAAGAAAAGCTTGAAAACACAAATGAATTAAAATCAATACAGTAATTTAAATGTGAAACAAAAAAGCAAAGTAAGGACCAAGAAGGAACCAGCATAACAGAAGCTTACATTTATAAACATTTTTTTTTACTTTAAATTTAATTTAAAGTTACTTTTTAAAAGTAAACAGAAAAATATTTTATATTTCTAAGAACATTGTAGTGGTTTCATATCACATTATACATAGAGAGAAAGAGCAAGAGCTCGCGAGAGAGATATAAATATATCTTTATTTTCCCAATGGGGCCTTGAGGATTGGCAATTTTATTATTGCAGAAGTAGTCCATTCTCCAGAAGCTGGTATCACTTTTTAGCGCGGCAACATATGGGAGATACCAATTGCCGCAAGCAATTTTAACGCCCAGTTTCCTCCCCATACTGAGGCACCTGAGCTCTGACGATGCGAACTTGTTCCAGGAACTTAATTTTGCCTAAAGCTTCCAAACCAAACAGTCACTCATGGGATTTTTTACATGCCGCACAATCATACGACATGGACATGATCAATTTTCTGCATCATGAAAATCCACCGACTTGGGCCGGAGTTGAACCCGCAACCTTAGGTGCAGAAAGCCAGCGACAAATCAACTACGCCACCCAACCGACTCTAAATATAAATAAGATATAAATATAGAAATATAATTAGTGATTTTGGAACATGTGGAATATTTATGTGTGCAGTTTCAACTGCAAGCACAAGAAGAGAAAAGTCATGACAAAAATAAATAAGCAACTATTTTACTCATTTAAGAAAATGTGACCGTAGAAGCCTAGTGGTTACGGTAACGGACTCGTGTCATGAGTTCGAGCCTAGTACCGCTGAAGACTCGCCGTGTAGGGGGCGATGGACGTTTAATTTGTCAATGCTCAAACATCCTTCCGTTGATGTGGTGTGGAAGTTAGGAGAAGGGTGCCAGAGCTCAGTAGTCGTCCTCGTCACTTGACCGTGGTTTAAAATTGCTAGGTCGGTCGCCAAAAGCCCTCGAGTAGCTGAATACTGTTACGTTAATATTCACTTACTCACTCTCACTATACGAACCTGATTTGATTGTACGAATATACGTATTTATATCTTTCAGTTATAAATTGTCTTTACAAAAAAAAAAACGTGAATAAAAATACAAAGAAAATAAGAAATTGTGATTTTACCTCAATGATACCATATCGACATTTTGCATGAATCAAGAATAAAAATGAGTTATTCGAAATATTAAGTATCACTCGTTCTTAATATCTTTCACATCTGAGAGGGAAAATAGATTTATTGCTATTTAACGGATATATAATGTTATATTGTGCTCCATTTTCAAGTTTCATAGTAGATCGTTTCTTTTTGAATAGCAATAATGTGATATCGTGATTGAGAAAAGAACACGATACTTCCATAAAAGTAGAAACAAATTACTTTGAACTTTCTCTGAGAGATTCTGGACTCCTAAAAATAAAATTTTTTGCAGTCACGTTCAGGTAAAGCAGATATGTAGAATAAAGAAAAAGGATTGCAGGCTTTTTCCCCCTCCATAACTTATAAGCTAAAAAGAATATTTAATTGCAAAAGCAATTATGATTAAAACTGAGGTATTAAATACATTAAATAGAAAAAAAAAGAGTTAAATGAACTATACTTTTTGTTTCAATACTCAATGGGGTTCTTGTAAGGAGAATTGAATCGTTGGTTGTTTATATACATGAAGATGAAAGTGAAGGGTTTTATATTGGTTGTCTAATATTAATAGCCAGTGTGTTTGCTAATAAAATATTTTTCAAGTTTCTACCCGCTCGCGATATAAGGTCTGCTAACCGCAACCGATACGCCAGACAATTTTGAACCAATATCGGGGGGGGGGCGAAAATTAAACAGGAAAATCACTCTACATTCACACACCAATATTTACGGTTTGTTTCGGAATATATATAAATAAATATTTTTTTCTCCTTAAATTAAAGGCACTTTTTGAACAAATATTTTTTATGCTAATTTTTTTTTCTCTCTAATACTTATTTTTTGGCCAGTCTTGATGAATCCCTAATAAACATGATTCAAAAGATTTGAGTAGTCGTGTTCCGGAATGTGTTAAGGCATGGGCCAACCGGGCCCGGGCTCAGGACTCACCCTCGGTGGGGGCCTCGTTTCATTCTCGACTCTCTCTTAATAAGATCATTATCCGGATAATTTTAATATGGTCAAATATTATTCCTTTACATCAATGTTTCTCAAACCTCCTTAACTCTACAAGGGGGGGGGAGACGAGCATGTTGAAAAGTCGAAAATTAAGTTAGTTTTAAAAAATTATTAATTTACTAAAGGCATACAAACAAAATACGCTCTGACAAAATAAAAAATAAAGTGCATATACACTTATAAATTTATCAGAACTGAGCAATGTACTTTATAATTAATTTATCAATACTAGGTTAAGAACAAGTTTAATAATTACCAGTGGCCCCATGGGCTTGTCATTAATAAAATTATACACAAAAGGTAACACTTATCTTCATAATCTGTACGATTTATAATTAATCTCTTAAATGCCGATTGAAAATTACGCGACCCAATGCCACCGTTTAACACGTAGGCCTACGGTAACACGTATGTGGTGTATTGGCGGGGAAGGAATAAATAAGCAAATCTTCTGAAAAATCCTTGGTAAACACTGTCAATGTCATTTTACTGTATTCCAAAGCATTCTGAATAGTTTCATGAATAACAGTTCACAGAAAATATCGTACTTTGGAAAGACGTATATATACGTCATGGGCAATTAATGCACTGGCTGAGCAAGACGTTTATATACACCAGTGGCACTTAAAGAGATTTAAGTCGTATTTTGTAGTTTTAGCGTCAATGTATAGTATTATTGAATTCAATACATTGTTATTTTATGGAGGGGGCGCGATGAAAATTATGATTGAATATTGGGTCGCAAATACTGAAAGTTTGAGAAGCACTGCCTTACACATATTCTCTGAAAAACAGCATATTAACTGGCAAAAATTGTTGAGATTGTATTCGAATGTGATGACCGTTGTCCATGTCTAGGCCTAGACCTAATACCATAAACAATCATTCAACGCATTCAGTCGAAATGGTTGGGCCGGTTTTTACCTAGATTTTTGAGATTGTGAGAAGTGCACGAGATTGTTTGTCTTAAATTACCTTTTGAACGAGTATTTGACAATGCATGCTATATAATGTCTACTTTTAAAGATCTCAGGTAGGGCCTTAAAAATATTAAGATTTCACTGGACCCAGAGCCTCAAAGATTCTTAAGACGTCCCTGGTGGTGGTAGCCCAGTGGTCATGGTCAAGGAGACGTGGCTGGCGTGTCATGAATTCGAGACTAATGATGCCATTCGCAGTGCAGAGGGCTGTTACACTTAAAATCGATCGAGACGCAAAGTCTTCTCGTTACTGGGGCAAGGAAGTTCGGAGAGAGAGATGCCAGTCCAAATACATAGTTCAAAATTACTAGCCAATAACCCTTGTGTGCGACATTAATAAATATTTACTCAAAAATATTTGTTTTTTAACTATAATGCTTGGGGTTTTTTTTCCTTAGAAATTCTATTGATCTTATTCACCAACATCATATTTGTCAAGACAGTGCCTCGTGGGACAATACCTTCCTTTGAAGATTCCTCCAAAAGGACTTCTTATATTTACTTTTGTATTCCAAGTTTTCTTGTTTATAATCCCGAAATCTGATTCCACTGATTCTGCCCATCTCAGCCTTGGTCTTCCACGCTTCCGAATCCCATTGACTTTGAACTGCAGTAGCTTTTTGACAACATTATCATCTGGCATTCGAATTATATGGGCCATCCAATTCATTCTATTTATTTTTATGTATTTAATTATGTAAAACTGTTTATAAATTCTACATAATTCAAAATTGTATCTTCTTCTCCAGCTCCAGTCTCAGATTCATATGTCAGAACTGTTCAAAAAGAGTTTTCTATATTGATCTATTAATACGCAGAAAACAATATCATTTCCTGTTACAATTAATTTAATGTTAACGTCACATTTAAATGAAACACGAGGCTTATTAACGATGGATCTCGTAATTTTTATCCACGACAGGTGACACGAATGACACTTGAGTTGACATTCCACTATCCTACCATTCCTACCACGCTCACCACTTAATGACTCTTGAGCCTCGGCAAATGTAAAGTGCATTAGCTCAATTACGCAATGAATTTTAGTGGAATCAGAACACAAACTCGCGATTCGACTGGAACAATGTTGGTCGTGAACTCGTGATCATGGTTATTGGAATTAGTCAAAATGGCAGATTGAAGTGTTATTTTTTAATATTCAATTAACAGAAATTTAAACTTCCGAACTTCCGCTTCAAATAGTAAGAAAACTCAAGACTTATTGTTAGAGCTCAATGTCTAAAAACTTAAGGCTTATTATGCATTCTAGAATTCATAAATATTTTATTTCAACTTGCGCAGTTTTCAGTTAAATTGTAGATCGTTAATTATTTAGTTTGTTCAAGTTGGAATTCACAGTTATTTTATTTCTTAAGCTGAGATAATTTGTTTGGAGTTTATCTCGTTAAAATACTGGTTTATTTCTTATTTCGTCATATTTGAGTTCGGCACCTCTAAACGCGAACTTTTGAATATATTCAAAAACACACGGATTAAATATATATAAATATAAAATCAAATTTATTCTCGACTAATTATCAAAATAGGAGTTTATTGTGTCTGTACTTTTTTTATTATAGCAGATAATGAGGTCACGTTATTTTGTCGACGAATACGAAAAAAATAAACATAATTAATTTTTTTTTTCTCTTTATAAAAAGTTTATGCATAAGATCACATTTAATAGCACAGAAAACCAAAGGTCATTATTTCTTATCTACATGATAAAATACGAAATAAAATATCTATTATAAATTATAGTTTAAAAAAACTAAAAAACACCCTTTTATATTTAATCGAATTAAAATGTAACGTAATCTTTTAGACGCCAAATCTGGAATTAGTCGCCAAATCTGGGAATGAAATCTGAAATTAGTCGCCAAATGTGGGATGGGAACTTAAAATGGAAAATCAAAAATCCTAATGATCCTGATCAGGACAATGGAATAAAATTGTTAAATTATTGTATTGTCACGGTCCTGGACAGGTGAGCAAAGTTTCGAATTAATCTGACCTTTTAAAGTGGGTAAAAATTTAGTTCAACGATTCCGTTACATACAAGTGAAGCTTATAAAAGAATGTTAAAAATAATATAAATAGTTTTTTCGCTTTAAACTTCAGGAGGATTTCAACACGAAAAAATTTTCAATGCAATCCAGGAATATCTATTATTCCTTTAGCACCAAATAAATACCATTGAAATAGATTTCAAAATGCAAAATTTCACAATATTGCATTCAAACACTTTCTTTTAATTTTTCGTTTGAGATAAAGTAAGGAAAAAAAATCAGAATAATGTAGAAACTGAAGCGAAACGAAGTAATCTAGAGTTACATTATGAGTGGGATCGATTAAAACTCGTTTTCACCAGCATTGAAGCATAAGATAAGCAAATTTAAAGCTGTTTTAAGACTTAAAATTTAACTTTTAAAACCTGCAAATGAGATCTTGCTTTAATAATGTGGGAAGTTGTAATTTAAATCAGCTAAAGAAATTAATTACTTTTTTATTTATATATGAAATAATTTTTTGTAAAACTAAATTTGAATTTGTGAACAAACCGAATTCTTTTCCTTTCATGTCATTTAAATAACGTGTAAATTATAAAACATAAAAGATGTTTTTGCAAATACCTTACTTTTCTTTTTTCATACATATTTATCGAGGCCACTCTTAGTATTTTGAGGAAATAAAATAGTTAATTCCTATGTTTTTCTAATGTGACTATTTTTACTATAAATAATTACCTAGGTTCTTTTTTAATGCAATAAAAGAGATTTTTATACACAAAATTATTACACTTCTTGAATATATTTAAAAATAAATAAGGAACTCTCCTAAGAAGGACAATTCATAGACTTTTTTAAAAATTAGAAGGAAGAAAATCAGTTCCTAGATACATCATTTTGTAGTACAGGTTAAAGATAAAGATATGTAATTATGTTTAAACACTTACATGAAAACACACTTACTCGAAATTTAAGCTAATCGTATCGATAATATGTAATTCCTTTTGCAAGAAAAAAAAACCATTACACAATAAAAAAAATCTAATTTGAGTTAAATTAATCTTGTGAATTATTGAGCATTTAATTTATGCCTCAGCATCTCACATTTAGCAAATTCTGACAACTGATTACGCAATTTAAGAAAGATTTAAGTTCCCACAACAAAAGATAAGTACTTTATAAATCAGAATTACGATTCCCCTTTTGGCAACAGAAGAAAAAAGTTATTTTTCATCGTTTAATAATAAAGTTCTAAAAATGTCCTGCTGCCCCAACGAGTCGAAAATCTCTGGGGCAATCGGCCGGTTCCCTTCCCACACCATTAGATCAGTTCCGGATGGTCATTTCGACCTTTTTCCGGAAGCGAAGACAATGGTCATCTCGTTAAAAAATAAACACAACGGAATCTAATCGCTCGGGGGGACAACAATGGACAACAATTAATTCTTCGCAGATGGCACACAACCAGGAATTGTGATTTTAATCTCTAAAAACTGGAAATGATCCACGCAGACCTGATTCAATATATACTTTACTAGAATTTATATGCCATTCGTATTCTCTGTTTATTGGATTTTAATGGACAGTTTATTCAGGCATTATTCTTTGGAGGAAGTTTGGAATTCAGATCGTTGCAAAGATTAATTTCATGGTAGATATCATTCTTTTTTATTCCTTTTCTGTGATATTGAGATCTTTCGAGACAGCTTCGGTAAGGAACTTTTCCGCCTCCTCTTCAGAAATTGCAGTACGTTGAATGCGTTTTCTGTGGTACTTTTCCTATCACTTTTAAAACTTTTCGTTCAATTAAAAGCCAAACGCACACACATATACACAAATACTTTAGTCAGAATGAATATTCATTAGGGTCGATTGCAACATATACGGAAAAAATGTTCTATGTCAAGAGTAGACGTTAAGTCGATCGCGATCGACCAGTGGACCGCCAAGACATTTTGGGGTGGCAGCCTTTACTACGCTTGTGACGGTTCTATCCGTGACAATACTAACACCTTGGGGACTTTTCTGGGGGAAAATAATTAATTCAACCAACCTTCGCCGACCAAGAAAGCGGGATTATGTAAATGAAGTTATGTTAGTTGAAGATTGAAAGATAGTGGAATTAGTAAGAGGTCTTGGAGTTGTCCAGGAAAAAGATTACAGAGCGTGGATCCAACGACATTGATCAAGCCGATAAAGATCACCAGCAAGCTTCCAGTGTAGGATCTGATGCATAAAAAATACAAATATTGTGAGCTTAATTAATTAGAAGTAAGCTTATTAGTGTGCGATGAAGCGAGCGTATTTAAGCTGTCTTAGATTCAGTTGAGGGTCTGTAGTAGTATCCCCGTGATATAGAATCTCACCTCCGCGCTCTACTATTTAATCAC
Organism: Trichonephila clavata; assembly: GCA_019973975.1. Lineage (NCBI taxonomy): Eukaryota > Metazoa > Arthropoda > Arachnida > Araneae > Nephilidae > Trichonephila > Trichonephila clavata. The sequence goes on along the minus strand of BMAO01003065.1, from coordinate 34,629 downwards.
CTACCTTACCTACTACCTGACTGATATTTGGTAACAATAAATTAATTAGATTGAAATCATGTCTGTGGATCATTCAGTTTCTCCCACACACCTAGGCGGGTTTACAAGTAGACAAGGGGGTTCAGAGTCAAGCAGGAACTGACCGTTATTACACGTTAAGATGTGCAAACTGAAAAAAATATTTACGGAAGAATTGGCTTTTCACAATCGATGCGACTGACCTACCTGTGTCAATCTGCATTTTCAACGATGAATATAATTAAGACAACATATTGTTCCCGTTTCAAACACGACCACATAGAATCCAGTGCAAGATTAGCAGATAGTAATAATAGTTATTTTTAAGATTTGAGGACAGTATGTGCAGAATAAGTTTTCTACTGACTATGATTACCAAAGCAACCTTAGGTGCAGAAGGCCAATGACAAACTAACTACGCCACCCAGCCGATGTATTTATTATTGTTATAATATAAATATTGTTGACTTTTTTTTTAGCTCACCACACCTACGCCACTGGACACCCTGTAAACATTAGACCCTTCGCAACACCCTGTAAACATTAGAAGCTGGCCGTACCATGTAAAATTCTGTCCACCTCTGTTCATAAGTTCAAACTTCAATATTGCCTCAGAGGAGTTGAATTTTCGAAAAAATGGAAACAAACTTTGGTTACATGATTTTTGACTCAAAATTACTTTTTCCACAATTTAAATAACCAAAACTGATGATTAGTGATAAATGAATACTGAAGAATACAATGTGCGTTGTAGCATTTCATAGCCCCTGCTCTTTCTCTTCGCACCGTCGAATCCGTCCGATTCAAGCTTTTGCCATCTTCCTCTTGATCGTGCATTGCAAATTCGACTGTGGATATTATTAAAAAAATTAATACTAAAGAAGCTATTAAATGTACCTTGCGTTTTTTTCTTCTTGTAATTGTTTAGTTGCTGTCCTCTCAACGTTGGATTGTTAAGAAGTACCAAAATACTTTTTTTTTTCCCTTTAACAAAAATTACTTTGATTTTTTTTTTCCGTAAAAAAGTTCAAATACCGAAATTCCATTCCCTTTGTGGCAATATTTAATATACAATTAATTTTATTTTTATTTTTTCTTGCATCTATATATCAAAGAACATCTTTTCCAAATAGGTAGGTTTTGAAAATCTGAAGAAAAAAATTTCATTCCCCGTATTATTCATCTTTTTCTATAGTAGAATAAAACCATTCAGTAGCTTTTAGTCATTATACATCAATCAAAAGTTAATGGATAGCTTACAAGTTTACACAAAATGCATTTTTATCGCTTTAAATAGCTATTGCTTAAAGTAGCGATGAGCAAACTACGACCCGTAGGCCTGTTACGGGCCAATTAAAGGTTCTACATGGCCCGCCGAAGATTTTGGACCAATATAATATTGAAATTTTCAAAATTTCAATGCTTAAAAAACTCCGTTCCATTAAATTCCATTATATTCTAACAATGTAATACAGAAACTTTTTACTCCAAAGTTTGTTTGTTTGTTTGTTTAAATTCGTTTAAAAACGAGCTATGTTTGAAAAAAATTTCCAAAAAATTTGAATATTTTTTATACATTTAAAAAATAGTTATGAGAATTTACATAGAAATTAATTTAGAACTTTTGCATATGCAAAATCAGGAACTCGCTGCAATAAACATGTATAACTTATTGAAATGTACTTATTTGTTTTATATTTAAGTTAAAAAAATTTTCAAAGAACACAGAAATAGTTCAATCGCAACCTCATGCATTGGATTGGTAATAAAGCATTTTCAAAATAGTTTATTTTTTAAACTATGCAAATATATTGTTTATTATACTTTATTATATTATGCAAAATAGAGTAGGCACATTTGAATAAATATAATAATCCGAATTTTTTGGGGACCCTTTTTAAAAAAGTTTGTCATTCACCGGTTTAGAGAGCAAAGTTTATAATAATGACCTTTTATACGCTAACTTTTCTGTAGCACATAATAATCAATCTGTATTAAGTCATTTATAATAATTTTAAAAAATTCAATTGGTGTTTTTTACCTAATTTGCGTAGCCACGAAAATATTTCTAATTTAAAGTGGGGAAAATGAATTATTAATATATAATTTCTCTAAATATGTACTATTTAATTAATAAAACATACATGTTTTTTTATGAAATTCTGATACATAAGAGTAATTAAAATAAAAAAGGTGAGAAAAATATATATTAACCTGTTTAACTCATAATATTTTGAGGGGGGGGGGAGAGAAAAGTGCACGCGCTAAGCTTTTTTTTACAAAGAAAAATAGACGTCAAACGAAATACTTTTAACCTAAAAAAAAAAGATAACTTCTAAAAGAATTCGAGATCGCGTATAGTTAAAAACAAAACACAACAACGAGTGAATTCTTAAGACACTAATCCTGCATACTTATAAAACTTTTTTTGCAGCATACGACAGCTTTATAACATGAGATTAATTATAATTTCTTAAGAAGTTTATGAGCGTTTATTAAAAGATTAAATATAATCAAAGCTGATTATGTGTTCGAAACAACAAGGTGCAATTTTTTGCTATGAAAATTTTATAGAAAAAAGAAAGAACAGTTCTTTGAGGCTGTTTTCGCCAAATGTACGACAGCTTGAACTAAACGCCGAGCACATTTTAAGAGAAAAATGCCAAAATTTGCATGAAAATTTGCAATAATGTAGTTCATACATTTATGAATAATATAGCGTTTTTAAAATTTTAAAATACATAGATAATTAATTTTTCCCTTAAACACTTAAACCAGTGATTCCCAAAGTGGTCTATATAGACCCCCAGGGGTCTATGACGATCTGCAAGGGGTCCACGATAGTAAAATAATAATTTGGGGGTCTACGATTGTGGCTCTCCTTACACCCGATCGTGACTAATATAAAAAGGAAATTTAATCAAGTGGAAACTAGACTAACCTATTTAACAGATTTATTTACTTAATTTAATGAAGTTTATTTGCAGTTACAAGGCGACAGCATAAATGTGTTATTAGGACTATATTTCACACAGCTTTTTCTTGCCAGAATTAAGCTAAAGGAGCATAAATTTGGACGTCGCCAACATTTAAATGCCCTTTTTTTTTAATTTTGAAACTAGGTTTTTGAGAATTCATATTATCACTTTGAAAAAAAAAATTATATTATAAGAATTAAGCACTTGGAATATGCACTAACGAAGATCTTAAAGTAAAGTTTAGAAACGATGTCAACAATTTTAGCTTTAAAAAGATATACCGGTTATTCATTCCATATTATGGAATATCTTGAGAAAGCTTTTAATTGTTTTATCGATTGAAAAGGTATGCTTGCCAATCTCCAAAACTAAAAAAAAAAAAAAAAAAGAGAAGAAGAAAATACTAGACACCACATTAACCAAGGAGATATTTAGGGTTAAACCCTGATAAGATTGATCAAATGTTGAAAGGTTTATTGTTGCATCCCCAGATTCCTCCCTCCCTCAAAAAGCACTTGTTTGCTGTACAGTTACTTTATGCAACAGTTATTTTATGCATTAGTTAAATTTTAATTTAATTAACTAACTAATTAAATTAAGATGTGTTTTCTTAAATTTTAACCTATTCTATACTTTACTACAGTTAAAAATTTTAATCTTTTAAAGTAAATAGCTCTATACCTGCTGTCAAAAACACATTTAATTTGATAAATTTGCACAAATTTAATATCAGGAAATTAGGGGGTCTACCCCAAACTGAAAAACCTGCCAAGGTGTCTATGAGGCTAAGAAGTTTGGAAACCTATGACTTAAACGGATAGCTCATTTTGCATTACGGTACTCTAGGAAAATGCGAAATATATTTTAAAACAGAGAAAAATGTGTCAATTCTCATGAAAATGAGAAACATGATAAAATAAATCATTATCTATAGCAGGGGTGAGCAGGCTTTTGCAGTGTGCGGGCTACTTCTAATTTTTCCAAGGTATTGCTGTCCACTCAGTGGCGTAGGTGTGGTGGGCGAGGAAAAGATCTACAATAATTATTATAACTTAATAATAAATACAGAATATTTACATAACTACGATTAAAAAAATACTCATTTAAGGTATACAATTCCCCTAAAATCGCGGATTTTTTTCAAAAATTGACAATTTTTTTAATGATTTTATTTTATAGGCCGTCTTATTAGCTTTGTAAAAATACCAAGTTTTTTATTTTCCATTCACTAGAACAGAAACTACAAGTGTTTTAGTAAAAGCAGGTGCCATTACTTTAAGCAAGATGCCACACTTTAAAATGCCTTTTACTCGAAATGTGATTTTTCGAAAAACTCAAACAGGGACGGCGATTGCTCAAAAAGTTTTAAGAATGATTAACTGAAATTGTTTGTATATGTTCTGAGTAATATATAGTAAAAGTGTTGAAAGCTTCAGATTTATCAATCACTGTTTTATTAAAATATTTAGTCCCTTATGTGATTATATAATCACACTGTTTTTTAAGCAATTTCATATAATAACTAAGATGAAGTGCTCTAGTTTTTGTAAAAATTAAAATATTTCTTATCCTGAAGGTCATTTTAAAAATGAATTCCAAAGTAACACATCAAAATTGAAAATTTGTTCATAAACTTTTGGTACAGAGTGGGCAGCGTTTGCGAATTTTTTTATAAATTTTCCCCAATTTTTTCCTTTTTTTTTAGTTATAATAATTTATTTTTTCTTCTTCATTTTAACATTTTTTTTCTTAAAATGTACTAAATAAATGTAAAAACTAAAAAAAAAAAAATTTATATTTCCATTCTTTTTTTTAAAAAAAAGTTGTCGCAAGTAGTCTGGTACCTTAAGACGGTGTTTAAAGTAAAACTTTAGATGCAAACATAATAATAGACACAAATATAATAACATCAAATGATGCATTTCTTATCAAGCATTTCAAAATATTTTAAAAAATCAATCATATACGTCTAGAGTTCTCGCAGTTATAATCAGTAGAAGATTAATCTTCATATACTGTCCGCCACACAATCTTGAATATCTTAATATATAATTACTAATGACCAACCTTCCGGCGATCACCCCAAAATGTCCTGGCGGTACACTCCTCCTCGATCGCGTTCGACTTAATGCTCTCTCCTATTCTATAGGATAGCGAAGCCTGAATCTAATATTAACGTTGGAGTACCTTTATTTCATAAAAAAATATTCCAAATCCATTTCCTATTATTTAACATTGAAAGAAGACAGAATACGCACACATATTACTTAGATTTCTTGAACAGATAATGTCAAAATCTGTTCAGGTTTGCATGTTTTTATTTGCATTAATTCTACATTCTCTTAGTAAAACAAAACGAAACCTGGTCGCAAATTTATCTTATTTGGATTAGAAATATAATACAGTTCAACCATCTATTCCTGCCATACCCATATTTTTATACCCTAACCTGAGAAGGGTCTCTCGACGAGTGCCTCCTCAAGGTCATCCTTCCTACAAGACCTGTCGGGTGAAAGGATGGTTGCAACACAGGAGGGAAGATGTTACAATATATATGACCCGCATTCGAGACATCAGAGCGGTCACCCAAACGGGTTGTAATAGTCAGTACTGACCTGCATCAACAGCTTAGGGGTCAAGCGGGAAAAGGAGGCTTGGCGTGAAAAAAGAGTAGTTTTTATAAACAGAATAGCTTTTACCAATGCACTGAAGAATTAGTTTACGAAGAAATGTAGATTATGCTCAAAAGTCACTCGTGTGATTGTTTCTACAGAGGAGATAGCAAAGAAATATATTGCTATATATTATAATAGCGTTATAAGATCATTACAACAACGAATACCAGTAAGTTGAAGAGCTAAAGTAAAAATGTTCAAAAAGCCTTACATTTTTTAGATGGAGGGAAACGAAATTTTATGTATTAAAAAGATATGAGTAAGATTGTATAAATGGAATAAATATTAAGAGAAATGTGTGTATTTTTAATAAAATAAGTACATGCTGCATATTTACGCTAAGAAATATGACGATTCCTTTTGTTAATTGATATAAAAAACAATAAAAATTGAAACCCACGCGAAATAATGATGTTGTTTGTGTGATAAGAATCTGTGGAATACGTCTTAGAGAGGCTCGCGGCGTGAAGCTGCTGGCTCTTGTTTAAAAGTTTTCATTGCAAAATTAAAATTGTTACATTTTAAATTCAAGAGTGCTAAATCCTATGTGTTGACTACTTTAGACCTGGAGGTTATTTAAAAAAATTTAATTTAATGCATTTTCCGCCAAGTCATTATTATTGTATAATCTCCCCCATTCGAGAGACATATTTATATCTTCAAGAAGTTAATGAACACACAAAATAAAAATTCTTTGTCTGCTCTTCCTAAAAATATCTAATTTTATTAAAATAAAAATGAAAATAAATACACACTCTTTTAAATTTTTTAATTATTGTTTAAAGCTTTAACCATTAAATGAAATTATTTTTTTAATTAAAATACGAAATGACCTCAAAACAATTATGTAGTTTGTATAGAAGATAGTAGAAGAGCAGGAAACGTGGAGACCTCGCGGAGAAAATAGCGGAAACCAGTTACTTGACACAAATCAATTGGAGACATCAGTTGTACAAGAAACAATGTTATAGTATTTAAGATAACATCGCACATCTAGTAGAACATCTTGCTTACATTGATTGATATGGACTTTAAAATAAACTTTGACAAATGCTTTTATTTATTTATTTTTCTCCTGAAATCCAAGTCGAGGGTTTTAAATTATTTTTTGAATAAAATTAGTTCACAGCAAACAAAAAATAATTTAATCTAAAAGAGGATAGTTATTTTCAAATGTTATAGTAAAATTTTTTAAAAACATGAATTTGATTTTTAAGTAAAAGACGACTTTGTGTGCGTAAATATGTTGATTATTTCTATAAATATCGTCATTCGTACTTTTTATAATAAAAATTTTAAAACTGATAGAAGATTTTGAATCAGCTTAAAATATTCAAATAAATTACATTAAATCTTAAGAGATCGACAAAAATTGCAAATTCAAAGCTTATTGTTAGAAAAAAGGCTAAGAGCACAAGCAATTTAAGTTGGCTAGTTTATGCAAACTTAAGAGCGTGTTTCCTTTTGGTATAATAAGGCACGTTTCCTTTATATATTCACTAAAATACATAATTTAAAGCAAATGTAAACTATTGACTTCGTAAAGTTTACACAAATCTTCTGTTCAAAGATATTTCATTTTATGAGTAAACTATTGACTCAGTGAAGTTTTTTTCAACTAGTTTCAGTTAGGTATAAAATAATGACTAAGTTTTAAAATGTTCTATTTTTATCCACAATAGAATCACGAAAATACAAACTTGCATTAACTCCAAGTATTATTATGAATTATCGTTTGTCTGTAATTTTCTTTTAAATGAAAGAATTAAATTAAACTGTTTCGTCCGTTAAAAAAGATATTCTATTTTTAGGCTTAGTTAAATCACACCTATTCTAAGGTATGAATACCAAACTTTAGAATTACCTCTCTCCCACCCAGCACATTACTGAACACATAGATGAACTTTACCGACTAGTTAATTTTAAAAGCTTTTTCATTGCTAAAGGTCGACATCAGCTGGGTTCAACTACGTGACGAGCTTTTAAAAAACGAACTGAAGTGGTTTGACTTACAAGATGACTCCGAAGTAACCGGTATTCATTCGCAATTTGAAGGTGCAGTTAAATTAACGCAGTAACTTCGATGAAAAATGATTTGCGTAGGCAGTAAACATGAATTCCTGTTTTGTTTCCCCTCCGGAAAAACATAATGTAAATTTAAGAAGAGTGTAAGGCACTCAATTTTCGCCAAGTGCGCTTGTACGTATGTGTTAGAATCTATTACCTCTGCATCGAATGATCTGTGTTGAACCCATGAATGTGTAACCATCAGGAACTAATATTTGAATGTCTGATTATAGTTGTCTTAAGAATTTATGAGATTCTAGAAAGTATTTACATACATGAGTTATGATTATATGATTTTTGTTTCACATAGTTTGTGAACGAAATCATTTAAGAAAACTACCATAATTTGCACTTTGCACATACCACTGCACTTTGAGAGAGTATTTCTTGTCAGATGAAATGAAAGTTTTGAAATAATAATTTTCTAAGAATCTGTCTGGCAAAAATAATTGGTACAAAAACTGAAATGCCATCGTTAGAATGTTAATAAATAATTACCTTTGAATAATGGAACATCATTTCAATTAAATATACTTTTTACAGAAAAACTTATTTAATAAATTGTTTCCCATGTAATTCTACGAAGAGCATAGCACTGTAGGACTCTAACCCCTAATCTAGACTTTTCTAGTGACTGTGATAGCCCTGACCCTAGTAAAGAAATTACTTAAATAAGTTTACTGTTGAAAGAATTGGGAATACTTGAAATTTTTAAACTTAATTAATTTTAAGATGTTTTAAGTATTTGTTGAAAATTGAGAAAAACTATAAAAAAAAGACAGCTTAGTTAGAATCAGAAGGTTGGGCGGGATTTAACTTAGACAATCCGGATGCAGCAAAGAAGTCTCAGTAGAAATTTAGAAAAATTTTATGAGAATAATGATTCGAGAGGGAGCATTTTGATTGGTCGAGATTAAATCATCCCAAACTAATGGAATAAATCGAATCAGATAATGAGAATGCAATATTTTAAGTTGCTTTCTCATTCAGGTTATTGGAAGGAAAACACTTATAAAAGATTTTATTTCCGAAATTGTAAGAGTTTGATAAATAAAACCCTACCTGTTAGTTTAGCCCAAGGGTGTCAAACTCAAAGGCTAACTTGGGCCAAACAAACAAGGTTCAACTTTAGGTGGGCCAAAAAAATCAATATTCATAGAACGTAACTTTATTTTGAATAATACATTGTAATAACAATAAATAAAAGAAAAAAAGTTTAATATTTACGTCCTTGGTATCTCTTCTGCGCTATTATCTTTCCCATTTCGGGAGAAATTTTGATATTTTATTATATAATATTGTGTGCCGATATACTGACCGGACCGCAAAAATGTTCGTTGCAGGCAACGAGTTTAACACCCCTGGGTCTAGATCAATAAATAAAAGGTAAAAACTTATCAGCCCACAACTAATGACCACATATCTTATGTTCATCTTATACAGTTTCTGCATACATACGCTATGCCAACAATTTTGATCGTAAGCAAATTCAATGATTTATGTTCCAGGAATCTGATGTCTTAACACTATATCTTATGTATTAAACATAAAATATTATAAGCTTGAATTTTTCATAAAATTTATGTAAAAAGGAGGAGAATATATATATTCTCTATTTCGAATTTCATTCTCTAATACTCTATAAAAATCTATATATCTTTATTTCGGTTTTAATATGATTTCTGTAAGTTCTTAGAAAGGGAGCACGAATTTTCTTCGCAAACATTGGCAACCGTGACCATTAGTGCGCAACTTCCTGGGTTGTTTTTTTAAAAAACAAATAATGATTATTTTGGCTAATGATTATTTTGGCTAACAAATAATGATTATTTGGATTATTTATTTATTAAAAAACAATAATGCATGACTTTTTGGTCTGTTTTTCCCTATCGCTTTACCTCCTTTAATTACAATACTTAAAATAAAAACAATAATAAACAGTTGTAGAGTATCCCTGTAACAAAAAACATTTCTGTGCCATGTTATTTTTCGAACTTTTAAGCAAATGAAAAACTCGATTTATCAAATTCAAGATCAGTTACAACTGATGCATTCGATTTTATCTGATTATATACTAAAACAGCGAAAGAACCGGAATCGAATCGAAATAAGAACAGATAGAGCGCATTTAATCTGTTTTTTTTTTTTATCAATTCCAAACACACGCATATATATATTTGAATATATTGATCCCTCTTTTTCGAATGATACTCAGCCTAAAAAACCTGTCAGTATTTATTAGAGAATCCACTTGTTTTACATGTAAGTACTCTGAAAAGGATGTCAAGGACTACGTTTGAGGATTGCGAAAACTGCGGCTTCAATTCTCCACATTTGCCATCATAACTCGTATAAATGGAGTTTCCCTTTTCTTTTTTTTAATGTATTAGTAACCTGTTATATAGAGTTAAATCAAAGAAGAATCTACTTGTCTTTGATCTCCAGTGTCGCCGGCTCGGAATTTTCTATTACATTTAAAAAAATTAGTTAGGTCTTTTTTACTAAAAAAATTGATTAGATATTACCTAAGGGTACCTCAATATTATTTGAGGATGGTCGGAAGAGTAAAATGCCAAAATTAAGACTCTTTGTTTATGGGATATACATCTTTAAAAATTTCCAATAAAAAAAGCTTGGATTTTTTTTTTTTGTGATTTGAATAAAGATATTTGAATCATTCTGCAGAAATACAAAACTAATTTTTTAGTTAAAAAAAGTTTTTTTCTGTTTAATTTTAAGTTGAACATAATTTTTAAGATCTCATAATACATGCTTTTGTTTAGATACCATTTTTTGAAAAAGTATCTCTTAAATGTGTAAAATATTTTTGCACATATATAAAAAAATATACAAAATATAGTGAACGTATTTTTTAGTAAAATATTAAGATAGTTTCTTTAAAAAATTATAAAACTTTGTAACTTTGAAATTTTTTATTTTTTTTCTTCTCCTTTTTAGCACATAAAACTATTTTTTTTAAAAACTATGTACTACTTCGACTAAAAAAAATAGGTTCATTATATGCACAGGTATCCTGTATAGAAGTATAAAAAATTTGGAACCATATATAGTGCAATATTTTTTGTTAATAAAAATTGTACCTAAAAGCAAAAAGTAAATCATGCTTTAGGGAAAAAATGAAAATACTAAACATTTGCAAACGTTTGCTTACATTTTTGTCAATTACTTTTTTTTCATACTTTAAGGTTGTTTTATCAATGAACATATAAATGTTATAAATTTTTAGATTCAGAAAAATATGAACTATTTTTAATACTAAAATAATGTGTATGTTTGGTTCCCTTAACATAGTTTAAATTTATTTCTAGCTCGTGAATTTTATATACACCTTTTTTGTTTCATCAGAAAAAGGTCGCATGTAATATTTCCCTGAAAGGGATTTAAGGATTCAACTTTGACTGTAATTATATAGAGAAAAAAACTATAAAAACGTATTCGATTGAGTCACGATTTTTGATGGTGAAAAGGGCAAAAGAGTAAGCAATCCAAAATTAGAAAAGTTTACCAAGTGTTAAATCTTTACAATTTTATATAGTTACAGTTAAAATATTTTTATATTAATAGTTAAAGATTTTTTTGAATGTATGGTGTAAAATTACTGCGAAATTTTACTGTGAATCGTTTGAGAATCGCCCTGATAAATCAAAACAGTTTATAGTTAACTTAGAGAAATGAAATATACATGTATATTTTGACCCTTAAAACTATGTTTTCACTATTAATCTTAGTTCCTAAGATTAAGAGTTCGCAATTATACTACCGTGACCATCTTATTTTGACCTATACTGCCTTGTGTTAGATTTCTATTTATATTGTTTAGCTTTATTATATTTTTTGTAATTCAGCATATGATTTTTTATTATATGTGCATATACATACACTGGCAAGAGAAGATTTTGTTATGTTAAGCAACAAATAGTTAGTGTGTGATGGGTTGTATCCGCGGACTTTTAACTAATCTCCTTGGGGCAGCGTTTCTCAAACTGTGGGGCGCGCCCCTCTAGGGGGGCGTTATAACTCTACGAAGGGGGCGCAAGCATATTGAAAAGTCGAAAACAAAAGATTATTGAAAAAATTATTAATTTGCTGAAAGTATGCAATCAAAATTCATGCTGGCATAATAAGAAATAAATAAGAAAAGAGAAAAATTAAGAAATTAAGAATATTAAGAAAAAGTTAAATAATTGCCATTGACCCCTAGGCTTCTCATATATAAAATTACATTAAAAAATTAAATATTATCATCTTAATTTGTATGGTTTATAATTAATTGCTAAAGTGTCGATTAAAAGGTATTTGATTCGCTCCCCAATGTTTCCATTTTCCACGTAAGCATGCGTATGTGATGTATTGTGTAGGGGGAGGGGGGAAAGGCATATATAAACAAATCCTCTGAAATAAGTAAATCCTTTGCAAACGCTGTTAAGGTGTTTTTTATTGTATTCGGAAGAATTTTATGAACAGAAGTGCACAGAATATATCATACTTTGGAAAGACGTATATACACGTTGGAGGCAATTAACATTTTTTCTAAGTGAGACGTTTATAAAAGTCAGTGGCACTTAAGAGGTTAATGTCATATTGCAGATTTAGCTTCAAAGTATAGTAGTATTGACATTGTTATTGTATGGGGGGGGCGATGAAAAAAATAATTGAATATTGGGTCACAGGTATTGAAAGTTTGAGAAGCACTGCATTGGGGAAATTATTCTTTAACTGTGGTTTGAATCTAAAACCGCCTTCCGTAGAGATGACTTGATTTTATGTTAATGTAAATGTGCTATTTAAACCCTGGCTAGGGGTGTGTTAAAGTTAATCGCCATTCGTGAATAGCTAGTCGTTAATCGTTATAAGTGAGTCGTTCGTTATTATTCAAGCTAGAAGTACAGTTTGGAAAAGGGAAAATAATAAAGAATGTTTTGAAGTAGACTATAGCAGTTTAGGAAAAAGCTGATAAGTCATCTACAAGCGGATCAAGAGTTAATTTTACTTTTGATATTCTTATAAGTTAGAAATTCATTAGGATTGCTCCCAAGGTTATTAAATTTTAAGTAATCATATATTTTAATTAGTTTGATATAAAAGTAATTATTTTTATAACCATGTCTGTTTCTTCAATGACCCAAACAACATTTGCAACCTCCGGGTAGCCAATTGAAAATCTCCAAAAATTATTTTCGATAGTAAAACTAAACAGGTTTTTCAATAATTATAGCTATATATATTGACACTGTTTTCAATTTAAAAGTCAAAATTAAGAAATCCTTTTCACTTTGTGAAGCTAGCATTGATTGTTAAAAAAGTTACTCTAAAACACGGGAATAATTAAGAGCAAAAAAAGCTGATCCTACTAATTGTTTTGATCAGAAAGTCTATTATCAAAAAGGATTTAAATTAATTGCTCCAAAAATTATTTCTACAATTAAACTGTAATTTTATTTATCTTTCCTTATAAAAATATGTTGATATTGTTTATGAAAAACAAATAAACAATTTGTAAAAAAAAGAAATACTCTAAAATAAAACTTCTAAAAAAGTTAAAGATTTTTTTTCGTACTTACAGCGATGGAATAGTTAAAAATAAATAAAATAAAATTTTAAAAAATCCTTTGATGTACATCTAAGGTTAACATACATCCAAATTGCATAACATGAAATGCCCATGAAACTAACATACGGACACGTTCAGGTATTGCATAAAAGGAAATTTCGAATACAATGCAAATTCACCCAAGCTTCAAAACCATGGAGCAGAAAATGCCTTCCATGAATTGTTAAGGTGTTGACAGACACTCTCAATTGTAACACTCCTCTCCCCTAAAATTGTTTAAAGAATTCGATGATCTTGTTTGATAACATAATAAGTATTAACAATAATCTGACAGGAGGGGGAGAGGGAGAAACCACAATCTCTGTATCATTGTTTTCTTGAACAAAAAAAACAAATAAAAGAAAATAATGCAAAAATACTTCTCCTTGTTTTTATTTTTTATAGCAGAGTATTCTTTGTGAAAAGAGTGATTTGGAATCCGCACACAAGATGTTGAAAGTATGGATAGATTGGTTTTTTAAATTCTGACTTATTTAAAATTCTACTGTTTACAGGCATTTAATATTTAACAGCGAGTAGTTATTTAAAAATATTAACGCTTATATATATAAGGTAAAAAGAACGTGTGTTATATGCTTTTATGGCACTTATAATAATTTTGTTACTTGTATCGAAGATTTTATAAGAAAAAGTTTCTCTATTAAGCTGATAATAATTCACACACACACACATAATGTATTTTTGAAAAGTATTCCAATAAAAAAGAAACATTCATACATGTGAATACTTCCTAAAATTTTTATTTTTGGGTTAATTAATGCCTGTTTAAAACTTTTTCAGTCCATATAAAAAATTAAAATTACAAAAGTTTCTAGTTGTTTGAAAATAAAAATATATCCATTCGTACTTTAAAATGTGGAAAATCGCCAGTCTATGGAATTTATAATTATCCCATAAAAGATGTTTTACGGTTGATCAGTTTTACTATAATATGTAAGTATCATGTTGTAAATATGTGAAGTAAAAGCTAAATGGTTGATGACAGATAATAAACAATAGCTCTGATTGTGATAATCATGCTGACTTCGGACTATATATACTTGATAAATCATAATAATTTAACTTTAACTTTGCCCGATCAGCAGTATTCAAATTGTATCAGACATCAAAAACAATGTTTGCTAATTAATCTAAACATTTCAATCTTCTTTTATTTTTTGGCTCATTAAGAATGACTTTTAAAAAAACATTTTAAACTAATAATAATATACATCAGTTATTATTTGTAATATCATTAAAATTGAGGAAAAAAGATCTGAAAAAAAGTCGTTTTCAAAAAAATACTCTATTTCAAATAACGACGAAAATTTCCTACTACTTTAACTTATCAGCATTTAATGGTTGATTTTTCAACATCGTAAAACAGAATGTTCTTGTATGGTACAAATATAATAATATGCCTTTTGTGCAACTTCATGACCGTAAAATAAGTCAATGTGTTTACTTATAGTTAACGGATCAATTCGTAGCTTGCCAGCCGCTAATTTACATATAATCTTAGTATATATGAGTAAACACAAATCTAAAAATTTACAATCACATTGAGAAAAAATCGTTGGTAGGTTATAAACAACTACAATGTTTTGAAATGCTACATTCAGAAATATATATAATATTTTGAAATATACGTAAATATTTTCAGTTATTATATTCATACTTCAATGATCTCGTACATATTTTTAAAAAAATTCTCGTCCACTTTTTTTTTTTAAAGTCGGTAGCATATTAGTATTTCTTTCTTGTTAAATATGTTTTGAAAATTTTTAACAATGTATAGAATTTAGATTTTTGGAAGGTAAAAACATTAAATAGAAAAAGAAAAGAAAGATAAAAAAAAAGAGAGAGAGAGAATTATAAGTTCGACGACTTTTATTTCCTCCCTAAAATCTGGAAAAATCTGCATTATCGCTATTGTTTTACATTTTTTTAAAAATTAACTAAACAATACCAATACAACTTATATTTTCTAAGACATGTTTCGTTTAAAAACAAACAAAAAAACATTTGTGTAAAATATTAAATTATTTCTAATTTTAAAAAAAGCAACAATAATTCGAATAATTTTTAGAGCACCTGTTAATACAATATTGTAATTGATACTTTACAATCGATAAAATAACTTTTTTCTGGCCTAATTTTAATGGAAATGAGTTCACAACACACCGGTATATTAAAAGATATATTCGTTAAAATGATTCCCCAAACACATAATTTCAATTAAAGTTCATTTTGAACACATATTCTTATGCGCTTATAGAGTTCAAGTATCAACCTCATATAAAAAGTTTAATAATTATGATTTTTTGAACAAAAATATTTGGAATAATATTTTATTAAAAATCAGTTGCTTCAAAAGAAAAGTTCCTGAAACTTTCTAAAATATTATGATTCTGAAATTTAAGCAAATTGCAAATGTATGCTAATTTACCCCCCAGTGTCTTATTTTCTCTTTCTATGCACTTAGAAACGTATAATAACCCCCGTTCTCAAGTTTAATTAATTCACCTTTTGTAGGTTTAGAGAGAATTAAAAATACTTAAATTGCGTTTACGCACACACACAAAGGACGAAGTAACTTTAAAAATTATTTTAATTATGTCTCAAGAAATTTCAGCTTACTTTAAGCAACTAAATTAAAATTATAATGATATAAACCATGATATGCACACACCTAGACTGAAAAATTTGAAGATAAAATAAATTTTTATATTTTTATAATAATATTTATATTTTTTCTTTAATTAAATTTAAATGAACAAACTTAAAATGGCTTTGCCCTGAAAGATATTCATGTTCAACGAATTTGTTAATATTAGGTTCAGGAATTCTAATTTCATGATGTGCTTAAAAAAATTTAATAAGCTAATGCAAGGTCCCAATTTAATTTTGCAATTGCAATGATAACATATTTTTAAAAAATATATAACACTATCTCTAATTTATTTCAAGTTTTATTCCTGTTAAAAGAACGAAATTTAAAAGATGTCCCCATAACTTTAAAAAACTAATCCTGTGCAATGTTTATACCCATCTATATAAATATTTAAAGTAATAACAAGAACTTTTAAATCCATATCAAGATTTTTAACGCTGCAATAAACAAGTTAATACCTCATGTGCTGAAAGTATCACAAATGCAGCTTAATAATGTAAGTAAAATAACAGTTCAAACAGCTGAAAAACATTCCTTAAAAACCTTGTTTACATACCCCACCACTGCTGAAAAAATTCTAAAACATTTCTCCATAAAGTGTTTCTTCTTAAACAAATTTAGTAAAATTTTCAAATTTTTTTCTCGCGTAATATGATTTTACTAAAAAAAAGCATTAATTGTTGCTAATAATTTTAAAATATCAAACAACAGAAACCTGTATACTTAAAATTACTGAGTATATAGCAAAAGTAAATTATTATTATAATCCTATTTTGTGCCTTTTGCACACTATATTTCCAACATAAAAACGCAAAGCTGATTATTTTTTAAATAATGCCTGCTTTTTACTCATTTTTAAATATAAATTTATTGACTTTAAAGCTATCACACATTTATAAATAAGAAAACAACCTTACCCCCTATTCAAACCACTGTAAAAAAATTATTTTGCTACAGGTACACACAAAAAAGCTACAACTTACCTATCACGATATCCTTCAGTGTTTTAGAAATCCATAAAATTCTGCTTGAAGAAATGGTCACAAAGTAGCAAACATTAGAAATCCCAATAACACACACAAAAAGTAAAAGTCAGTCGGTTGTAAAATAACTACACAAAACACTATTCTCACCACATCTGCTTGCCTCGATTTCCGAGGGAGTTTTGAAAGTACCTTACGCAGCGCTATTTGTCAAACCACCATGAAGGGACGCATGAATTTTCCCTATCGCTCCCCATGCTCCCTACTAAATTCCCTACGCAGAATAAAAGAAGTGGCACCAGTCGACACGAAGATTGGTCACAATTGGTTAGTTATTTTTTATCATATATTTTAAATAAATTGTTCTAGTTTAGGCCAAATTAAAAAGTAGTCAGGTTAAACATTTTCCTATTTCCTTAGGTCATCTTGTATTGTTAAGGGGAAAATGCCTGTTTACAATTCACTGCCCGTAAATGTAAATTTCAATGAAATTTGAGTCAATGGATTTGAGAAGTATATTTTATGAAAAACGTAGAAGGAAATTAAACGCTTAAATTTATACCTTTTTTATTTTATTTTGGTTAAAAATTCAACTAAAACCAAAAGCTTTATTCTTGGAAAATTTGACTGATATTAGAACTTTTAGAATTATGGGGAAAGTTGTAAATAATAAACAATATTCTTCAGTCATTTCTGTTTAGTATGTATTAAACATTAAAAACAAAAAATATTAACAGCAGTAAATATTATTTACACTCAATTAACATACCTCGATCTTTTAAATTGCTTTTTTTTCCTACATATTTCTGGAGTCTCTATATCAGTGAATTTCAACCACTCTCTGTGCAGTAGCACTTTTGTGTGCTGCCAATTTTTTTTTAAATTATTAATTATACTCTGAGAAGGGAAAAAAATCCAGCTCTTCCAAAATTTAGATATAAAAAGAATTTGATTGGGTAATCCATTTATGATAACGGATACATCTGTATATAAATAAGCTTTGAATGAACAGAAAGAATTAATTTCACACTATGGATAATCGAGATGTCATTTCAAAATATTCCGAAGAGTCAATTAATTCATTTTTCGATTAAAATTAAAGGCGATTATTCCATAATAGCCAAAAAAGCTTTAAAAATATTGTTAAAAATTTCTACATCTTACTAGTGTGAATTTATATTTTGAACATTAACAAATATTGAAATGAACAAACGATCGAGAATTTTTTATGTAGATGACGTATTAAGAGTGGCATTATAGTTTTTACGACTAAATATAAACAAAATTAATCATCAAGCTCAAATTTCTCATTAAATGTATTCTTATAATTAATTTGCAATTATTTACTCAATAAACATTTGGTTGCCTTTGTCGTATATATATTATTTTACAAACAATCTTCCTTCGTAGAAAAATCCCTGAAGTCTTTTGAGTTTTTAATTAAAATTTCTAGGATTCTATATTAATGAAATTCAGTATGATTCTGTGGACTTATACAATAGATTCAGGACGTAAGGAATTAGAGATATATCAATTTAATTTCCGTAGGGCTAAATCTATGAAATATTTATTTATGAATTATAATTGTCAATTTTTATATTAACAAGTATTCAATTCTGCAGAGTTAAGGGTTTAAATAATTTCCTTGTATATTTACATTCTTTTGATAATCAAACTAAAAGGATCTCGTGTATGCGTATGTGTACGCAGATTTTAATAAGCAATCTTTGAAATTTATTACTAAAATTTTAAGTTCATTATAAACAAACTAGACAAGTGAAGTTTGTCAAACCGTACGGGCTTTACTCTCAAATAATTCTGTTACACCGTAAAATATTCTAAAGAGTAAATAAATTATAGTTTGAAAAAAACAAAAAACACAAGCTTTTTCGTTAATCGAACTAAAAAATAAAAATAATAATTCTTAATATAAGAATACAGTGATTAACAAGAACATTAATGTCATTGTGGTAAAAGCGTGGGGTGCTCGGAATCAATTGTTATAATTTCTTACTATAGTTCTATTCAGAAATGCAGAGTTAGCGTAAAAATGTAAAACAAAGCACCCTACTCTTTCAACACAATAACAATAATTTTCTTGTTAATCATTTTATTCTTATATTAAGAGTTATTTTTTACTTTTTAGTGCGATTTAATATAAAAGCGTGTTTTTTAGTTTTTTTAAACTACAATTTATTTTTCATTTCTTAGTTCAATCTACAATAAAAGTGTGTTTTATTAGTTTTTTTTAAAACTATATTTATTATGAATTAATCTTATAAATGCGTCCTTTTCTTATAATCTAAACTATCCATTAGCATCCTATCAGTGCGTCGATACGGCCCGGTTTGAAAAGTGTAGGATCAGTCAACTGTAAGAAAATATGGAAAAGCAAATTTTGAAACATTTAATGCGGAATAAGGTGTAAAATCAATGATATTTTCCACTAAAAACATCACTATTTGGATTAACTAAGAGCGTTTTCGCTTTAGGGATGTAAATCTTTTAGTCGCTAAATTTAGAAATGTGATCTGGAATTAATCGCCAAATCTGGAGATGAGAAATCGTTAATCCTGATGATCCTGATCAGGTCAATGGGACAAATTATTAAATTATTGTATTGCCATCAGTCATTGACAAGTGTGCAAAATTTTTAATTAATCTGAGCTTTTAAAGTGGGTAAAAATCAAGTTCAAAGATTCCGCTACATACAGGTGTAGCTAAAAAAACCTTGTTAGAAAATATTGTTAACATAAAATATTTCAATCCGTTTCAAAACAGTTTAACCTCATTGTGAGAGTAATTTTGTATAAGTTAATTATTTTCAAATTTAAGAAAAGAAAAATGCCGTCAATTTGCAGACGATATCGTTTCATCATTACTTTTCTTATTGCTATTCACTCAAAACGAAAAAAAATTAATTAAGACTTAACAAAAATAATTTTGTGAGAAAGATCTTTTCAACCATTGTAAAACAAAAAATTTGAATAAAAACTCTACCAATTGCTGTTTTTATGTATCTTTCTGCTTTCTTTTCCCTTTTTCAAACCATAGTTAACAAATTAACACTTATATATTATAACACTTTTTATGGAGAGAAATTTTCTTTAAGAAATATGTTTATTTTGTATTGTTTTACAGTTTACTTAAGTACTTTTTGTCCTTCGTTTTTTTTTAATCAAGAATATATTGGACTATTCTGTCAAATCCATAATGAATTTACAGCTGTAGTAATTATTCCAGTTTCTTTAGAATATTTTTAATGCACATCGCCATAAACTTTTAGCATTCTAATTTCTCATACTATGATGAAATTATTAAATCACAGCCTTGAAGGAACAATACCTTCTTATAAACCTAGTTCGAAATATATTTCACAATGCATTGCAGGAAATATTTATTCTGGAACAAACAAAACACAATAAAAATATATGAAATAAATTATTGTAGATATTTAAAACATTTTTTTCCCCTTTCAATTTCCATATGTCATAAGTAGAACTATGCATTCGAGACAGAACAATGTAGAATTTTATGTTGCCCTTCGAAATAATTATAACCTAACTAAATTGAAATTTGGATTTTGATTATTGATTAATTTCTAAAATGATTGAAAATACCCAATTCTAAGCGATAGTAGTTTGTTTTCCTCTTAATATAAATGCATCTTGCTTTTGAATTCAATATTTTAGTCATGACAAAATATAAGAATAAAATGTTTCTGTTTTATTTTTAAACTATTGTTTCCTTTGTGCTATTTTTTGATACTTGAAAATGTAATGAGTTTATGTATTGTGTCTTTAATTGTATGTTACCGTTAAAAAGTGAAATCCATTATTTCATAGAATAACTAGGTATTTCATGAAATAACTGGGCAAGTTATTTAAAGTATTCTATTGAATTCTACGATTTCATTAAAACATTTTATAGAATAACGATTACTTGATCGTTTAAGTATGGAATACAGCACTCGAATGTTCTTTGAACCGATTCTAGCTGGTTTTAGTCAATTTTGAACCGCTAATAGCTGCTTTGCAATGGCATGTGTGTGGTTTATGCTTCATTCCGTTGTTTATAAACGTAGAATTTAGGCTGTGTGTGTATTTTACCGTTTTACATTTTGGATTATTAACATAAATATTTTTGCACCCTGTTTTCTAGCAACAACTTGTAAGAATGGAAGATTAATCTGTAAATAAGAAAGATCCAATGCGAGAGATTTGAATCTTTATTAAGAGAACCAGGACATCCAGAGGCGATTAAGATAGTTGGGGGCTCTGGAGGTAAAAGGTTTGAGGCCCATGGGCTTAAGAGTCGAAAAACTAAAATAGTGAAAGAGTCGCTTACTTTAAATTCTTAAATAGAATGTATTGCTATAATAAAACTCATCGGCTAAAAAAATTTTTAACTGAAAAAAAAAATTGAAAACCTTATTTAAGAGCTTACAGTTTTGCTATACAGTTTGATTTCTCTTTGGCAATTCATCAATTATTTTCCAAATATCTATTTTGTCAAACATTTTATTACATTTTATAATATGGCCATGTATTCAATTTCTCTTTTCTCCCATAGTACTTCTTGAATTATTTTTAACAAATTTTAAAACTAAAAAAGATCATTCACCTGATGCATTCGATTTTGGTATTATTAAAAATATTTTCAAAGTTTTTCTGCATTAGGATTTTCTTGCATCTCGATAAATTTCTAGCGGGCTTTTATTGTATCTTTGTTTTCTTTTCATTTCTTGTTGCAAGGTGGCGTGGTTGGTTGTCGCTGGCCTTTGCACTCATCAAGCTTGGGTCCCTTCCAACGCTGGGGGCCCCTGGGGCCCCAGGTCCGACATCCGCTTAATCCGCCTCTGAGGACATCATATACTTTCAAAAAATCAATTTTTCAATTTTAGTTCTAAAAAATAGTGCATATTTTTCTGAACCTAAAAATGTATAATACTTATATGTTTGTTGATAAAATAGCCCTAAAATATGAAAAATAAAAATGTAAGCAAATGACCACGCCCCTTTTGATCCTTAGTTCTTTCACTTTTTCTCAAAAGCATTTTTTTTTTTTTTTTTTTTTTTTTTTTGCATTTAGGTACATTTAAAAAAAAAACTATTGCACTATAAGATTCCAGATTTTTTATACTTCTATACAAGATGCCTATATATATAGTTAACCTAATTTTTTTCTATTAAAATAGTCCCTAACTTTTTAACATTGTTTTTTTGACATAAAAAAAGGAGAAAAATAAAAAATTTCCAAATTTCAAAGTTTCAGAATTTTTTTAAAGAAACTATACTAAGTTTTCACTAACAAAAATAGGTTCACTGTCTTTTGTGTATTGTTTTACATATGTGTAAAAAATATTTTGCATAAAAAAAGATTCTTTTTTAAAAAATGGTACCTAAACATAAGTATGTATTATGAGTTCTCAAAAATTATGCATTACTTAAATTAAGTAGGAAAAAAAACCTTTTGAACTAAAAAGTTATTTTTGTAGTTCTACAGAATAATTAAATTATCTTTATTAAGAACATAAAATATCTAAGCTCTATTGGAAATTTTAAAAGATATAAACAAAGGGTCTTAATTTTGGCATTTTACACTTCCGAGCATGTTCTGGTTCCCTTAAATAAGCGTGGGACAAAGGAAAAACGTGCTACACTTCCTCGTGAAATATTATTAACTTTAAAAATAGGAGTAAAAAATGCTCAAAAACAGTATAAAAAAGTACCACGTGACTATTGGTTACTCCAGCATTATGATATCCTTGAAGTTCAAGGAGTAGAAAAGTTAATTGTTCGCCAGTAACGGATGCAAAACATATTCCCCCCCCCTTTTTTGTTCAACTAATGTTAACAATACGAGAACTAATAAATTATATCATCTACTATTCCTTATTATGTATCAATTAATCAATAGGGATAAAATGTATTTTTCAATGGGTTTTAGCAATTTATGATGAATTAATTTATAAAATAGCTTTGAAATTGTTTATTTTTCACCTTTTTCAACAGTCTATCATTAGTTATTTCATAGAATAACTAGGTAAAGTATGAAATTTTTCATCGATTATGTACTTTAACTGAATTGTCTAATGATTTCGTGAAATACCTAGTTATTCAATGAAATAACTGAATTATACACTTTAAAACTAACATATACACATTTTGGGAATAAAACAAATCTATCCCTTAAATATATTCCATTAATTCAAAGATTATTTTGTGGCTAGGAGATAATTCTCATAGTCACGAACTTCCAGCCGGCGTGTCATGGTTTAAAGTCCTAGTACCACTGAAGACTCGCCGTGTAGAGGAGCTTATGCATGTCAGATCTATCTTGGTTCAAAATCCTCACGTTGACGTGGTAGGAAAGTCAGGAGAGTGGGGTACTAGCTTGGATGTTGTCCTCGTCACTTGACCATGGTTCAAAATTAAGGGAAGGGGGGGGGGGAGTCTAAAAAGAATCATCTTTCTTCCGATTCTGATTCATTTTTTCAAAACTAAAGGACAAATTATCGGAGGAAATATCATCAGGAAGTGGTGGCGTCAACTGAAAAATTTAATTGGAAAATGCTTTTTTAATGTATGTTTCATGTCTCTCTCTCTTTCTTTGAATCTGTAAAGTGCCTTTGATTGAATATTTTTACTGCTTTTGATGCATTTGAGAGAATGCTCGAATAATATATACTCTTTTTCTTGCTCTAATTTTCTTATTTTCTCTCATTTTCTTCTCTTATTTTTTATTATTTCTTTTAGCTTTGTATGCTTGCATTATGCAGTTACATATGGACCCTGTTAGCTTATATATATATATATATATATATATATATATATATATACGTTTAATTTGTAGTATAAAAATTTACTGTGTACTTCTGTAAAAAATATTATCTAAGAATTTTTCAACAAAAACTGAACAAGGGGGGAGGGGGTTGTTTCCATTTTGTAGCTCTCAACCCCCTTCGGGGGAGCTCGAGTCCCTTGGGCATTCTACAGATAGACCTTGCCTAGCTTTCTTGTGTGATGGTAATAAATACTCACTCAAAGATTATTTTTATTTTCGGTCATTTTAAAAATGAGAAATTTTATAAGTAGGAGATTTCAAATGAGATACTTGGAAAAACTTTAAAAAAAGAATAATTTCGTCTGACCTATACAATATTCAGATGCATTTTTTGTGCGTCATTTTTTAGTTGCAGTGGAGCACACAAGGGGGGATGGGAACCTCAGGTCCGGATTCTCCCCCAAAGCTCTTGATTTTTTCAATTGATTATAATCCTATGTATATAGTACGTAAAATTTAATTCGTAATTGTTATTAATAATTAATTTTATTTATTAATGCTAATTATTCATTAATTAATTAATTTTTTACTGTTTCTTGTTCCCGAAAATCGACAAAATCGAAAGAATATGTTGAAGCACGGTACGAGAATAGTGAACTTTCGACCCTGGACCCCCCCCCCCTTGAAAAATTTCTGTGTGCGCTACTGTTAAGTAGTATATTATCGAAAAATATTTATATGTGACTAACGCAATAGACTTCAATTAAAAATTGTGGAAAGGGATGAGTATTAAACTAAAAAATCTGTGGAAAAATGATGAGTATTTAATTAAAAGATCTGTGTAAAATGATGAATATATATTCAATTAAAAGATCTGTGCTGAGTACATGTATTCTAATTTTTGAGCCTATTGACTTTTAAAAGCATAGGTTATTATTTTTCTGCAATTCTCAAAGAAATAATTCATAAAATAATATCAAAAATATGGACGTTTGTGCGTGAAAATTACATTCAGTACTAGGGATAGACCTAGTACTTAAAGTGAAGTACGGAGATAAAGTAAAAACACTTCTTTGCGGTATTTAAAATCAAAATAAAATCAGAAGCTCTTTTAGTTTTTTAAACGTTTCGTTTCACGTCGTTTGAAGTTTTAACACTTACCTCCACTTGCTGTTATGAGAAATTTAGCTGTTTCAGAGTGACTACCACAGAAAGAGCGAATATCTAAATCTTCAGGGATATTATGGAGCATTTTGGATGAAAATAATATTTCTTTTTTAACATCGTCAATAAATAATTCACTTGCCAATGATATATAAATAAGCTCAACTCCACAAAATCGAAAAACGAATGATTGAGGTATGTATTTTAAATAGCCATCTCATAGCAAAAGAAGACATGAATGGAAAATGTTTTTTTTTCCCTTACTGTAAATCCCTCACTCTAGGGAATTTTCCCCACTCGCTTACCTGCTCCGCTCAACCAATGCGCCAACTTAACTGTGTCACGTGATTTCCCCTCCCCACCCGTCAAACTGGGTGAACTCGTGAACAAGCTATTCCTCTCACAATGTTACACCATTCTCGATTCGTGAGAAGAAAAAAATTGATGCATATTCTTCCTTTTTTTTTCTTCTTGTTTTTACGCGTTCTCCCCCCTTTTATTTGTACGTTTTTTGATTGTTTCTTTTTGCTCCTTCGAGCTACGGAAGCGAAAGTCCATTGCTTTTACGGTACTCTTCTTTTTTTTTTCTTTCTATTTTTCGCTTAAAAATAGTATTATGTCGCTTTTTTTTTTAAATGTATGGATTTTTCATGAATTATGTTTGTATGGAAATTTGTGCATGACAAAATAAAAGTGAGGTAGGATGCGCAGTAAACTTAGAAATATTTGAAACAAGGTGACTGAATGTTTTTGTTAGGAAATTCTTTAAATTTTAGAAGGTAGACTGGAAAGTTTTGGTTATTTGTACGTTAAAATCTTTGTCTATTTTAATAATAATTAGAAGTATTGATCAAATTAAAACTGAATGATCCCAATGCACAACACATTTAAGTTTTATATTACTTAAGAGAAAATATATTGACATTTGCAATACATTATTAAAAATGTGTAGACAGTGGCGTAACGAAGAAAATTAGCCCGCCCCCTCTGCAAAATCAGGTTTGGGGCCCCAACCCCAAATACGTACTTGGTTGTCAGTCAGGCTTTGAGCCCCCAAGAACACCTGCCCCCCCAAAAAAATGTGGGAGTTGGGGGATGTACGTTATGCCACTGTGTGTAGAATGCTTTGGAGAGATGCCTGATTAAATTATGGTTGGGGTGGGCAACTTCTTTTGGCTCTCGGGCTACATTGTGGGAACGAAGGGGGCACCTTTTAAAAATGATTGCATTCATTATTAAAAAATAATAAATATAAGTTAAATAAAATAGTGGCGGTTTTATTTATTCCTTTACTGTGCTAATTGCTTATTATCTAGAGCTGTATGCACATTTAATTTTAGAATCAGTTTAATGAGACAAATGTACCGTATCATACTTTTCTACAATTTGTGACGGTTCTATCCGCGCTCCTTTCACTAATAGTCCACTTGGGGAATTTCTGGTCTTTAAAAATTATGTTATTATAAAACTCCTCTTCGAAGAAGAAGACGTGATTATGTGAATTAAGACTACTATATCTAGTCTAGACTTTCAGGTTAGAAGGGAGAGATAGGATACACTGCTAGCAGAACAGAGATTAATCAAATTTAATGTGAATCGCGGATGTTTAATATTTGATAATTGAATTACTTAAGGTGACGAACTGTCACCGGAGATTTAATCTAGATTAAATAGCTAAGAAGTCAGAGCTATTGTCTTGAGTAAGTGTATTTTTAGTATTAAAGTCTTCTCATAATTGTCTGCATAGTTATTAATTGAATGCACCTCTTAGCATTGATTAATTGCATTTGAGTTGTGGTTGATATTGTGAAGAAATTAGATTGTTTCGAAATATGGCTAGTCTTCCTTCCAATCCTTCCACACATTTAGGCGAGCAGGAAAGACCATTACAATTTTTTCTTGAAATCAGAAGCAAGATTGCTTGTTCAAATTCGCATGATAGCCTGCAAGTTTATGTCCTCTCTACTTGCATCTATATTTACTCTTGTTGATCTTCGTGTAAGAAACACTTTGCTCGCCAATATATATCAAATAAAATGTAAAGAACATTTCCCCAACAAATTTCTTCATTCATGGAAAGTTTTAAGCTAACAAAGTAAAAGTCAGTGTCGTAGCATTAAACATTTCCTTCACACTGTGATCTTGTATCGGGGGACTATTCCTACTTTCCTCTAATCCCCTTGTCTACTCTCGGACCCGGCTAGAAGTGTGGGATCAACTAATTGATCAGACGACATGATCCACTAAAATTGTTTATTTGTCACAATAATCAACACAGACACAATAATAATCCAATTAAGATAGTTTTGATCAATATTTAGAGCACGAAGGTGAGACCAGTTAGCATGAGGTTAATATTTACAGACATTCAACTAATTTCTAAGATAATTTATACTAGTTCGTTTCTAATTCGAACGTGCTTAACAATTTACTCTCTAACTTCTATTTAAATAAGAAGCACTGTACCTTAACTCTTGTACTTCCAAAATCCTACAGCTGAGGCCTTGTCTAACGGTCGACTTGATCACCACACATCCGAGCGATCCTCACTTTGGTAAACTTCAATTCTCAATTTAACAATCTTAGATTTTCACTTCATGAACTCTCACTTCACTAACTCTCAAAATTCGCGAATACAGAATTTATATAATAAACTTAATTTGCATAATCATGTTTTCTTATCTTCTGTGAAAGTTTGTTGAATTAATTATTTCTCTTAAAGAATCCCCAAGGTGTTAGTAGAGCCGCGTATAGATCCGCCACAATCTGACTGCAGGTCAATAAGTTCCACCTGTAGCTCCTCAGATGTTGTATCAATATACAGCAATGGGATTACACAGCAAATAGAATTTAGGCTCAATTTTCTTGCGTTCTTGAAATCTTTTTGTAACCTCGTACTCCTAACTCTCCGGATGATCTCTTATTGGAAACACTTTCAGTTATATTGATTTCTTAATAAACGAATTCTGTTTTCCGAACAGTGAAAAATACAAGACGAATCTTTGATCACGCACAGATTAGAAATCTCGGTTTAAAGAAGATTTTCTGACTGGCGGCTCACAAAAAACTCTTTGTGGGTCGCTATTTGCAAGCCCATGAATTATGGTATACCCTGAATCAGTGATCTTCAAACTTTTTCGACTCGCGGAACGCCTAGAACTTGAAGGTGCTTTTGTAGAACACCTAGAACTAGAAAGTGTTTTCGTGGAACCCCATTTCATACTCATACTTCAAAGAATATATCTCAAAATAATATCTTTAAATTAGATGAATATGTTATAGGCACACTTTATGTAAAGGCAATACAAAAAATATTGCACTTATTATTAAAAAATTAAATCTTATTTTTTAATATAATTTACTCATTAATAATATTAATTTGTGA
The DNA here is from genome assembly GCA_019973975.1 of Trichonephila clavata. Classification (NCBI taxonomy): domain Eukaryota; kingdom Metazoa; phylum Arthropoda; class Arachnida; order Araneae; family Nephilidae; genus Trichonephila; species Trichonephila clavata. Next base: position 6,288 of record BMAO01003065.1, on the reverse strand, counting down.
TTCAAGTGTCACCTACACATGCATTATATTTAGTAACTGGGATTTATGTTTTTTTTAATTGATTTTTTATGGTACACAAGTTGTCGAAGTCTAGGTCTATTGAGATTAAATGCAATCGCATTCATATTCTGAGTTTAATTTGTTTTTATACTTTGTTTTTATAACCACTTACGTTGAGAAATATATTTCACTTTAACACGATATTCTGAATGGCAATTAAATGTTTATAGCTGCGCGAGACATCCCGTGTATTTTGCATGAATTTGAAAATAAAATTTAGAAGCTGTTAAATTTAGGTTTTAACATCAAATTGATGATGTTCCCTTGCCTTCATTATAAATATTGTTTCCCACAAATGTAAAAAGTTGCACTTTCTATTAGAGAACTATTTAGTTTTGCAAGACATTGAGCTAACTAACGAGTGTAAAATTATCTCGTGGAACCCGAGAGAGTAAACAGTAGAAAATATTCACAATCTTATAGATATATAATTGGAAGAATATATCTAAAGATAAAATGTTTCAATATTCTCTTATTATATTATGATAAAAGTTTGAAGAGTGTATCAAAATAAAGTTATTATGTATAAATAAAAGTTTGAGTATTAATGATGAGCTTTCGATATTTATATCTATACAAACTTCATAGAGAACGGGAATACATTTTGCATACATATTTATTTCATCTCGATTTCTTTATTGTGACCCGTGGAACTCCTGAATATGCCTTGTGGAACCCCAGGGTTCAGTGGAACACCAGTTTGAAGGCCACTGCTCTGGATAAAACAAAACAACTGACTTAAGGCTTTATCACACGTACACGTTTGGTGCAATTTTTGATCCAATTCGTGCAATTTTTACTCCGTTGCCATAGCGATGGCTTTCGAACAACTTTTTGCCAGTGAGCTGAGAAAGTTGCTCTAAATGAAAGTTGCATGAAATTCCAGCCAATGGGGTTCTTCGGCGCCCTACGTCATAAAGAAGATGGCGATAACGGTGGTAGCTTCGCATCAGATATGGCGTATAATATTTTAATGGTGTACAATCTTTTAAGAGCGTATAATATTTTAAGCAGAATGATGCTCCATTTCTGCTTACTCCCATAAACAAAAAAGCCCGAGCGAAATAAAAGAAATAATATTGGATGGTCATTTTCGAAGCAGAAAAATCAGCGAGTAATGTTTCAATGTGGAGAAAGAGCATGAATGACGTCAGAGCATGTCTTTTTGTTTATGGTAACCCTTTCCCCTCAGATTCGGCGAAAGGTTGGGCCAAAAAATTGCACGGAAAATTTATGTGTGATACAGCCTTTAGATGCTCATTGGAGAATGGAAGATCATACCTCAAGAATTGTTTGGATAATATGATTTGGAGTAGGACTAGTCACGCTAAGCTACACGACCGTTGCACTTAGGGGAGGTCATATTCTTTTTATTAGGGGACTAAGGTTTGTTGTTGTTGCTTATGCCACCTGATTGACAGTAACATCAGATCAAGGTCCCCGAAATTCATCGCGGCTAAGGGCTAGAATTTTACGCCTGTCGTTAGCCTAAGCTTTGAGCCCCCAAGAAGGTGACAGTGCGATTTTGCTCAGAACAACACGATAGATTGCGACACCATTCGACCCACTGATTTAACGAGCACGTTCTCCGTTTATACTCGGTGGGATTTGGTAGCATCGGGCATCGAACCCAGGCCTTCCGGTCTGGAGTCCAATGCTCTAACCACTAGGCTACCCACGGCCCTCAGGTTTGTTGTTTTCCCTCTTAACCAAACAGTTTTTGTACCAATAGCATTCTGTCTATAAAGCTCCTTTTTCCGTTTCGTTCCATTCAAAAACGTCCTATTCTTATTTTTTCTGTGCTTTCCTCATCCTTTACGTACTACTTTGTGCCTCTATAGCATAGGTTCCAAACCTTTTTTTGCACTGGCGCTCCCTTTTCTAGTGAATATTTCGATACCACCCCCTTTTTTGTGAATATTTTGATACCGCCCCCTCCTACTCTACATAAATACATAATACATGATGAACACAAGAGTTAAATTTTAAAAAAATATTCTATTACAAATATAATATATTTTTTAATTAAATTTTTTTCTAAAGCCCCAATTTTTTTACCTTTGAATCTGAAATAGCTATTGCCCCAAATATATTTAAATGTGTAATATTATATATTTTATTCATAGATAGGATATATTGTGGAATTGAAGAAACGCTACTGAATTTCCTCTTCATTTTAAAGAGTGGAATAAAAGTTTTAGATTACCTATTATAAAGACAGGCAGGGGTTTTGAAAATACAAAGTAATTCATAATGAGAGAACTATTGCTTTCAAAATAAATATAAATTGACAATTTCAGCCTTTAAAGAATCTCAAGTTAATTCCTGGTTAACATATTTAATAAGGTTTCTTGGGTAATATACGTAATGCAGTGGATGAAACAATTTTCCAACTGCTAAAAGACAAAGACAACACGTGCACTACAGAAATTAAAATGCACTATATGATTCAATTTAATGTAGATCTGAATGCAATGTAAGTTTTTCATCCACTTCCCAAATATGTGAATTTTCGTACATTTGATATAGAAATGATTTAAATATATACACTCGACAAAAGTAAACAGTATTAAAGTTTACTTTTGTTAGTGAAAATCAACGTGCTTTTTTAGTCTTTTTTTAAGACTATATTTGGTTAATCTGCCCAAGCCCCTCCGTGCCATCTCAACGCCCCCTAATTTTCTCTGGGTGTTATATTGCCCCCCTAAGAGCCTCAAACGCCCACAAGGGGGCGTTATCGCCCACGTTGAGAACCTATGCTCTATAGCTTGAATTTCATGTCTCCCAGTAGAGGTTTTACGGAATTACGGCAAAATCAGAAAATTTGTTTGTGCACTTCTGTATATGTTGAGTAACTCCGCAAAAGGAAATGAATTTAGAAATTAAGCGAAGTTTTTGTTCACAATTCAGGACAACTTTAAATATTCTCTTCATTAAAACATAGTTTAAAATATATATAATGCCGATAAATTTAAATAATATCCAATGCAATTAATTCGAGTTAATCAAGCATGAATTCAATACAACCCCAATAAATTTTATTTCCCTTTTTTAATTTATTCTGATCAGTTTTCCTTCAAATAAACAAGTTTTTCAATTTATTTCGCGTTTTTTTCATCAACCTTCGAAGTAACTGATACATTTTATGTAAATTATAAGGATTTAGGGAATTGTGCAAACAAATAATGAATTAAAGTTCAGAAATCAAGTTTGTCACACCCGTATTAGTCATCCAGTATTATCAACTGCGATAAGAAAAACAGGTTATTTTTAATAAATCTTATTTTTTTCCTCTTAATGTGTTTCACTATAAACAGTATTTTGATAATATGTAGCAATATCATTTATACCTTTGTCTTTCATACAATATCAAATTTATTTGTATTTGTGCAAGTATTTTTGTCAACAATACAATAAATTCGTTTTGAACACAAAAAATTGTTCTTTTTCAGTTCAAGTGGCTGAAAAAATCTAGTCATTGAGAATGATCACCATAAAATTTATTTATAATAAATTTTGGTAATTTAATTGTTTTATTATTCTCTCTTATTATTGAGTTTATTGAACCAGAATCACTCGATTCCCTTTTGGGATAGTTATCAATTTTAATCGATATTCTTTGTTTTCAAAGAATAATTTTGTCCGTATATTTCTCCGCATTAATAATATCATTTTCCATTTCACTGACATCACATAAATTTTTGATAGTATTATTTAAGCTTTTCTTTTCAATTAATTGTTCTTTAATCTCTTTTAAACAATTTACTTTATTTGCGAGGTCTCATTACTCGGTTCATCTATTCAATTTTCTATTTTTGTTATTAATTTAGTAACGCTATTTCTTATTACTTTACGTTTAATCCTCAATTTTTCAATTTTCGTCTAATTAAACACTAAAGGTATAGAACAATAATCAAGAAGTACAACAACGGTTTAAGAAAATAAGACTTACCTCAACAACCTGACTATCAACAACTTCACCCACTTCTGTTCTGATAAAAAAAAAATTAAAACATTAAGTTCGAAAGGGTAAAAAAAAAAAAAAAAACGTGTCCTTTCTCCCTTAAAAATTATTGATTTTTTAAAAGTTTTTTATTCATCGATTCTTTGAAGGTTAATGGAAAAGTTGAAAGAGAACAAAATAATTTATTTTTAATTATTTGAAGGAAAATTTAACAGAAGGAATTAGAAAAGGGAAATATTTTCACTCTTTTTCCCTTTATGTGTATGAATGAACATAATGTTCGAAAATATACAATATTGATACAGAAATTCTTAACATCATAAATTGTTAAAAAATATTATTATTATGAATTAAAATTGCTGTAGCGCAATTCTAACCTTCATAATTTATCTATTCTGAAGCTAATAACTCCATTTCTGCATTCATTATTTTGTTCAAAATTCATTTTTCGAGGACATAAAGGGATAAACAGCATGCGTTTAAAAGCAAAATATCTCAATGCACACGATTTAAAGTTTGTTTTCCGACTGTTTCTAGTTATCTATTTTTGCCCGATTCAAGATACACATATCACTGCCGATATTTTAAACCATCGTCAAAACGACGAATTCGACAATTGAACTGATTTCACTTACATCGCGCTCTGAAGCAATACCTGGGCTATTGGTGACGAACCTGGTAACTATGAACCATGGTCAAGTGACCTAACACACACTCCTTCCTTCTCCAAGCTTCCATTTCGCGTCAACGGGACGACTTTGAGTCTCTAAAGACTTAACCCGTATCAACCCCTATTCATGGGAATCTTCATCAGCACAAGGACTTGACGACGCTGAATACGAGTTCGCGACCTTGACCACTCTGCTACCGCGGTCGACAGTAGCGTGAGTGTCATCTGCTATGAGCAACAAGTCTTTCGTGGAAAAGAGGTCTCTAAGAACAGCTCGACTCAATCATCGTCGATCCAGATATCGATATTAAACGCTTAACTGACATTGACGTATATATACGACTCACTCAATCTCTGTGTTAAATTCAACGGACGGATATATACGTCCTTTTGAAATATTATCCTTTTCTTTCTGCTTCTGCCTTTAAAACAATTTCGAAGGTTTTGGAATGCAATAAAATAACCTTGACAGTGTGTGTGTGTGTTTATGAAAGATTTAAGTATTTCAGAGAAAAATTTTCTTATTTATGCCTTTTCTTTTCTCCCAATACGCCGCATACGCGTGGCCAGGGAAAACTGATGGCACTGAGAAGTGAATCGCGTAACTTTTAATTAAGGTTAAGACAACTTTAAGACAAATGATGGCTAAAGTGGAATCAATTTTTCGTTACATTTTATTATTATTATTATTATTATAGCAGTGCTTCTCAAACTTTCGGTATTTGCGTCCCAAGATTCAATCATAATTTTCATTACGCCCCCTTCCAACAAATAACAATGCAGAAATTCAATTATTCTATACTTGGATGCTAACGCTGAATACTACTTTCACCTCTTAAGTGTCACCACCGTTTATATACGTCTCGCACAATCCTTGCGTTACATTCCCCGGACGTATATATACTTATTTCCGAAGTGTGATCTTTTCTGTTCACTCTTATCTATAAGCTTATTCTGAAGGCTTTGGTATGCAATAAAAGAACCTTGGCAGTGTTTGCGAAAGATTTACTCATTTCAGAGAACTTGCTTATTTTTTATTCCTTTTCTTCCATAAACCCTAAAACATCACATACGCGCTTCTACGTGGAAAACGAAGACATTGGGGAGCGATTCGCCTAACTTTTAATCGGTGCTACGGTGCTTTTTTTGGGCGTATGGGCCACTAGCGGCCCTCCATCCCATATCCGATATATAGGTGACTTTTAATCGGCAGTTAAGGAATTATTTATAAACACTACAAATGATTGAGAAATGTGTTAATTTTTGTATAGAATTTTATATATGAAAAGCCCATGGGGTTAATGGTAATTATTTAGCTTTTTCTCTTAACTTGGTATTCTTAAATTAATTATAAAATACTTTGTACAGTACAGATACATTTATAAGCGTAAATGTAAATTTTATTTTTTATTATGTCAGAATGCATTTTATTTGCTTACTCTCTTATACAGTAAATTAATAATTTTCTTAAAATAATAATATTCTTTTGACTTTTCATTATGCTGCGCGCCCCCCTCGTAAGGTCATCACGTCCCCTAGAGGGGTGCTCCCCACAGTTTGATAAACGCTGTATTATGGAGAAAATAGAGGAAAA